>VZUI01044643.1:0-64169 GCA_013401135.1 Cettia cetti | reverse complement strand
GCGGGCGGCGGCGGCGGCGGCACAGCTCCTCCGGCCAATCGGCGCTCGGAGCGGCGCGGGGCGCCCCGCCCCTCCAGCCCCTCGGCCCAATCGGAGACGCGTCTGCGGGCCGGGGGGCGGGACTTCCGCGGCCGGGGAGGCGGTTTTGTGTGTGCGAGCGCTGCGCGGTCCCGGCTCCCCGCGGGCGGCGGCGCTTGGGGGGCCCGGCCCGGCCCGACCCCGCGGGCAGCGCTTAACGGCGGCGGCGGAGGGGGAGTCTCCTCCCCTGCCGTAGTGGGGGGCCCCCGCAGGGGCGGCGGGGTCCCCCCGAGGGCGCGGTAGTAACGGCGGCTCGTCCCCCGGTTGGTCCCCCGGTTGTCGGCTCCGCGCGCGGGGTGAGGGGCGGGCAGGTGGGCGATGAATGGGTTCAGCACCGAGGAGGACAGCCGGGATGGGCCGCCCGCCGCCCCCTTTTACGGCCAGAGCTGCTGCCTCATCGACGACGGGGACCGCTGCGTGCGCCCCGCCGGCAACGCGTCCTTCAGCAAGAGGATCCAGAAGAGCATCTCGCAGAAGAAGCTGAAGCTGGACATCGACAAAAGTGTGAGTGCGGCCTCGGCCGGGACTGCCGGGCTCCGCCGAGCCCCCCGGAGGGGCGGCCGGGCCGGCCCCAGCCGCCACCGCACTGCGGTGCCTCCGGGGAGATGCGGATCCGCCCGGCGAGTTGAGCTCCCGGGCGGCCGCGGGGCTTCGCGTTGGCGCTGCGGGCCGGGGCTGCGGGCGGCGGGGCTGTGTGCGGCACACACGCTGCCTCCGGACCGCCTTTGCCCGTCCTCAGCCTGACAGCGCTCGGGAAGGGAAGGTCGTGCCTGGGTGGACCCGGCTGTTCCCCGGGTGCAGAGTGTGGCACTGCCCGCCTGCTGAAGCCTAATGTAGCTAAAGCGCTAAACCCCGTGTTTGGGAGGCAGGTGCTGCGCAGGGAAGCGCAGGAGCGAGCTGTCAGTGCTTCGGAGGCAGGAGTGCTGTTCTCATTGCGGTTTCAGGTTGGAAAGGCTGGTTACTGTCAGGTGAAAACAGCGCTGTGGTTGCTGCTTCAGTCAGGCGGCACTGACGTTACTTCTTTAATTGGTAAGAATTGGTGCTGTAGTGAAGCAGGTTAAAAACCGAGCTGGCGGTGTGAGATGTGCTGCCTCTTCAGCAAGGTTTATTCGCACACAGAACAGCCCGGTTTGCTGCCTAATGACATTAAGTGGCAGCTGTCAGCTCGAGATAGAAACGGGTTATTTGCCCAGCAGAGAAATAGGCAGAGCAGAGCAGATCGCAGAAGGAGTTTCTCAGTCTCTCAGAAGTGAGTTCGTTAACGGAACTCAGCTCTGCATGCTTTTCTCGCCTGATCTTTAAAGATCAAAACCACTGAAAACAAAGCAAAAGAAAAAAATAAAAGGTGAAGTTTTGAGTCAGTCTGTTTGGCAGCTCCCCCAGTTGGTTGGGTCCCTTCTGTACAGCCGAAACGCATCGTGTCACGGGAAAAGTGACTCAGTTAGAAACATATTCTTAAAAAATAGAGTATTTCTCTCAGTTGTAGTTCTCAACAGATTTGTCTAGTGGCATAGTAATTTCTTGCATTTTATAAATGAGTCTTTGTTGACAGATGCCAGGCTTTAAAAACAGAAAGGGGAAATCAGACTAATGCAGTCAGAACAAAGGGAAAGCAGGCTGCATGGAGTGATTTTGGATGTAGGGTGCCGGTGTTATCTGAAGATATTTTGCCTTGTAGATACCAAATAATTTTGATCATTTTAAGTCCTTTGTTTTGATAACTCTAGTGAGAAAATATTTGTTAAAAGAAAGGTTCAATGGTTGAACAAGCAATCGGAAGGAGGTTATTCTGCATTTGGCTGGTTTGTTTGTTTTAATTGAGGTGATCGGCCCAAGTTTTATTTGGTCAAGGTTTTGAAACACTTATCATAATAATCCTCTGTACTATTCAAGCCAGAAAGTTCACAAGAGTGGAATAGAATAATACATTTTTTGGTAGTTACTTGCTAGTAAGTCCTGAAATAAATGCACTTCCTCCAGACGATCACCCATTTTTTTTTCTGACATATGATTGCAGCCGTAAAAAAGAAATATATTATCTGCAGAGGTTCGAGTTCAGCTGGAGCTTGAGTTCTTTGTTGTCCTTGCCTTTAATCTTTGTAAGGGAAGTTATCTCTGGATAAGGAGTGATATCAGGGCTGGGATTTAAGATTAGAAATTCCTTGATGTCAGTCGGTCACGCCAGTCTTGAGGGATGCACCTGACACTGGTGTATAAGTGGCTGCTGTTGGATGCTGTTTCACAGTATCTTTTTTGATTGCTTTTCCACCACTTCTGGTTCTCAGGTGAGACATCTGTACATTTGTGATTTTCACAAGAACTTCATTCAAAGCGTTCGGAACAAAAGGAAGAGGAAGACGAGCGATGATGGAGGTGACTCTCCTGAGCATGACACAGATGTTCCAGAGGTTTGTGGGCTGCTTTACCAGTTCTTAGCATGTTGAAGTTTCACTTGGATGTTCTCATATATCAGAAAACATTTAAGGCTAAAAATAAGTTATTTCTAGTGGTGTTTGATGCCCCAACATAATTCTGCGTTACTTAGTATGCATCATTTTGCAAATGCACTACAGAATTCAATAGGTCACTCTCTTTGATTATTTGATACCCAGGGATATTGAGCTGCTCCAGATATTTGCATATATGGTATTTTTTAGCACTATTTAAAACTACCTTTAAATAGTTTGTGACACATTTTTATTTTCAGGAGATAGGCCTGGGGGAAGTTTTCTGTGATAGAATAATCCTTTCTCTGTGCCACTGTGTGCTGCACTTGCTTCAGTGATGTTTCTGGTACTGTTGACATGGCAAAAGTTGTGCAGAGGTGATGTTCAGAGAAGCAGAACGTGGCCACGTCAGCAGAGCCCTCTGCTGGAAATGCCAACCTTATTGGCAAAAAGCCTTTTATTTCTGAAAGGGAAAAAAAAGAAAAACACCAAGAGTCATTTTGCTAGCAAAGCTGTGTCTTGGTACAAAGCTGGTGCACACACCTCCTATGTGGAGGTGTTGAAAGAGTAGCAAGTTTTTGATATGGGTTTGTTTTTTTAGGATAACCTGACCTTTTGTTATCACTGTTCATGTTTCCATTCTACAAGGTTCTCCAGCAAAACTTTCCTGTTCAAGCTTTGCAGTAGTTGCCAGGGTGATTGCTGAAGACCCAGTTGGCATCTAAAAATGTTGATGCTGTAGAGCACACAGAGTATTTGGTGACTGGAACCTGAGGGATGCACGTCACCCAGCTGAACAGGGAACTCTGCACCATGTCAGTTTTAATGTCATTTCCCTCTCAGTTTTCAGCAGAGATTCCTTTTGTCTTTGAAACTTGGAATTTCCCACATGATCTTCATCTTCCCTGCTATAACCTCACCACCACCCCCTTTGCTTTTAAACTGTGCACTTCCTATTTAAGCATTTGAATTTCATTTCATCTCTGCACTCTGTTTTATGTCACCAGCCGTTTGTTCAATGCCTGCTAAATTGTTATTTCATGTGTGAGCTTTTTAAACCTTGTGGGAACAAAAGGTTCCCCTTTGCTTGGAGGTTGCAGAGGTGTAATTGAGAGCAGAAATTGGCCAGCAATTCTGTTGACAGCATGTGAACCAGAACAAAAATTTCTATTTCCCTGAGGCTATTTTGGTCCTTTAGTATTAACAAATACAAAATATACTTAGGTTTGTCAGTAAGACAAGCCAGTGTGATTCTGAATGCAAGCAAGGAGAAACCCTGTTGAGAAAGAAGTAGTTATTTTTAGATACTTTTAGATAAAATAATTACTCACAGAAGCTAAAGGTAGTGCTCATGCCCTCTTCATCACTTCCAGGTTGACTTGTTCCAGCTCCAAGTGAACACCCTGCGACGTTACAAGAGACATTACAAGTTGCAGACTAGGCCTGGACTCAACAAGGCTCAGCTTGCAGAAGTAAGTGAGGACAGCAGTGATGTTATCTCTGTTACAAGAAAACTTTTTATCTCCCCTGTTCAAGGGCACTATTTGTGGGCACTCACACCTGTGTGACCCACTGATACAGACTGAGTACCCTCTGAAAGGTTTCAGAGAATGATGCCAGCAGAAAGCTGCCAGCTTGCTTTCACCTGGGGCAGGCTTGGAAGGCAGGGGCAGTGGCTGCTGAAAGCCTGTCTTAGTAACTTGCTTGTCTCTGCTTCTTTTCCCACCTTTTTCATAGTCCCAGTTGGTGCCCTTTAGGGAGCAGAAACAGGACCCAGTTTTGGGTGTTAGCTGTTTCAGCCTGCTCAGCTGAAACTGCTCCTGTTAGTTTTTCTTTCCTCACAGGCACTTGAACTCATTGGAATTGCTTATTATTAAAGAAAGCACTACTGTCCATGGATTCAGGTTCTTTATTTCCCTCTCATGTCCTGATGATTCTGTATTATAAAAGGCTTTTTTTTTTTTTAAGTGCCTCTGCTGCTTTCTCACCATATGGGCTACTTGTTCAGAAAGAACTCTCTGTATCTCCCTGGTATTTGGGCAAGATGTGCTTGCTGTGCTTCTGCTCTGCTCTCTTTCCTGACTTGATCTGAAGCCATGCTGTGGGAAAAGTCTTCTCTAAACTTGAAAAAACTGTAGTAGTTACTGATTAGTACTGAAGTTGATTTTGTAAGTTGTGGCTTTCACAACTGTCTGCTTAAAACTAACTGGTTTGCTTTTACTTTTGCTTTAAAGAACGAAAACCTGACAGACCAAAAAAGTCAGCAAGACAGTGTCTTTCTCTTTTTCAAAGTCAACCAGGGAGTGAACATACAGAATATAGAGAATGTGCAGTGTAGGGCATGTAGGAGTAAGTTGAACAAAGTAGGATGGGGTTGTTCCTCATTAGCAGTCCTGATTTGTCATATTTTAACTAACCAGTTCCTATCTGTCAGCTGCCTCCTGCCATGAAGGACTGCCTGCTTAAGGAATTTACCATGAGTGTACCCAAGAGGGAAGAAAAGATCAATTACTGTGCAGGCGGAAAATAAAGGGAGCCTAACTTAAAGCTGTCACACACTTCCAGATTTCCTGTGAAGCCTGAGCAGCTTTGACTCTGTGCTGGATCCTCATTCAGCTCCCATGCTTGAATCACTGCTGCCTGAGGCTCTTACACTCCTCATGCTTTCCCACCATAAGGGAAACAAGCTTCCATAAATCTCCTTGGAGTGACTTGCTGCTCAACCTGCATCAGAATCTCGTGCTAGATCTGTGTTGGGTACCAAAAAAAGAGTTTCTTCTATGTGAGAAGCGTTGTTGTCCAGCTCCAACATGTTTTCTGCATTCACTTTCTGAGGAAAAAGCAGCTAATGTTTCAGGGCTTCTGCTACTGTCAGAGAGGGGTAGCCCAAACCAAACCCTAACCCTCCCATTGCAAATTCCCTGGTGTTCCTTTCAGTGAAAACTGAAGAATATCCAGAGGAGATCACTTTGGATAAAACTTTGCTGTACCTGGTTCACACAGCCAAGTGCTGCAGTGTTTCTGACACTCTCCTTTAAAACACAGAGGTGCAGGGAAAGCTTGCCCACCAAATAATCTCAGCACAAAATGTCGCTGAGGAGAAGCTGTGCTGCTTTGGCAGGAGGACATTCTGGCTTCCAAATTCCTCTTGTAGGTTGGCTGCAAATCCTGCTGACATAGCAAGGCTGTGCTGTGTTCATACACACATTCCAGCTGTAAAGAGAGAGGGAGGTAAATGAGGACTGACGGTTGGAATTGGTGCATGTTTCATTCAAAGGATAATGCGCTCAGTGGCCATAAAATTGTTTTTGGAAAGTGAAGAGAAACCCTGTTCTGATTATTTCTAGCTTTTAATTCCAACATGTCTCTTTACCTGTTGTCCTTCTAGACTGTCAGTCGTCATTTCAGGAATATTCCAGTGAATGAGAAGGAGACACTTGCATATTTCATCTACATGGTGAAGAACAACAAGAGCAGGCTGGACCAGAAATCAGAAGGCAGCAAGCAACTCGACTGAAGATTAGCAAGACTTGGAATAAGAGAGACCTTGAAGGAACATGTGGTATTGTACATTTTAGGTTTATAAAAACTGTTAAAGTATATTGTAAATTTTTTTTTAAATGCAGTGTCTGGATGACAGAAAAAAATATAGACATTCTTATGAGGAGTATTTGAAAACATGTGCCCAGCATGTTTCCGAAGACTTCTTCCCCTCATTTCAAAGTCATATTGGAATAAAGAAATGAGGATAATGGGGAAACCAAATAAACCTGTAGAACTGTGGAGTTTGTCAACTTGGTGTTTTAAACCATTTCTGGAAATCTACATCTCAGTGCAATTCAAATCCCAGATGGAATTTTTTTCACTGAATTCAGGCTGCATCACAAACCACCATGCAGTTTGTCTTGATACAGGACTGGAGGAGCAGCAGAGATAAAAATTCATTATCAAGGTGCATGGGTCAGAAGTTTGTCTGAAGCTTGCTGCTCACCTGCACATGCTCTGTCTTGCCTTGAGTCAGTGCTTCAAGTCCCAAACTTCTACAAATGCTCCAGCTCACCAGATCTACTCCAGTGAACGCTACTTGACCAGGCTGAAATTGATGGGAGTTTTTTGCCATTTTTTTTCCTCCCGACCCCATCCGACACAGATGCCAACCAACTCTCTGCAGTCTCTTTTCTAATTTCTTTTAAGAACTCACTAATCAAATTTTCTGGAAGCATTTAAAAACTTATGCATTTCTCTGAATGTGGTATTAAGGAAAACACAACCTATTTGGTGTGTCTGATCATGTTGGTAGAAGTGCTTATTTAATTGATTTATGCAGATTTCAGTGATGGTAGGTGAAACAATGGCTTGAGACACAAGCTTCTTAATTTCTGTGTCAGGTCAGTATCGGTCACAAGTGATGTGCAGTTTATACTGAAGCTTTAGCAGGTGTCACAGAACTGCTGTGTGCATTCAGGGGCTCTGTTTAATATAAAGCAGATTTATGGGTGAGGCATCATAAGCAGGGCAGTGATCTGACTGGAGCATTTCATGATACATTTCATCTCCCTTTGCAATGAGCAAAAAGCATCAAAGCATTTGCCTTTCATGACCATTACATGTGCTTTCATGAGAGCTGTGTGAGTGAGGGTGGCACACTGGTGATCCCTAACAGGGCGCTGTAGGAGGAGATCACCCTGATTTTATTTAAAGCCGAGGTGTCCTTACAGATAATTAAACAGTGATTATTTTGGCAAAAGGAGCTTTTAAAAGTGTAGGTCGTGACTGACTGTTCTCCAGTGACCTCAAATTCTCTTCAGGGGATCTCATGGTTTAAAAGCACTGCTCTATTTCTTCGCTGTCCTGACCAGTGTCTCCATTCTGGTAGAAGATGCCAAGACTCCACATAGAGAGGATAATCTTAACAAGCCTTAAGCAACGAAATGAACAGTAGAAAACTTCAGCTAGATTTTGTAAATGGCAGGTTTTATTATTTCAAAACTGGATGAAGTTTTGTTTAAGAGCTAAACACACTGGTCATGGTCCCAGCTTAGTACTGCATTGTGTTTTGTAAGGCATGAAGGGTTCACTTAGTGAAGCTCTTGTTGAAGCTCTCCCAGGGTCTCTTTAAAATTGAAGTCACCGTTAAAAGCAAGTTGTTCACATCACTCTGAATTGTTTGCTAATACTCCAAAAACATGTTCAACAAACTTCAACATGTCTTAAGTCCTGTGTCATAGGCAGAAATACTGTTATGGTAAATGTCCCATTTGTGACATCTGGGGAGTGTGATTGTTTCAGCATTTCCTTGTTCAATTCCAAATGGATTTTTAGAACATCATACAAGAGAGAGGTTCAAGGAATGAGGAGAGAATGTCTTGTGTCAGTATTTCATGAATGTTTAAAAATTTCCTATTTGTGCTGGTCCTTTCCTTACTGAAAGGGTGGAGTAGTTCCCACATCAGTCAACATGATCTGGCTTCTCTGGTTTAGGACAGAGGGTTCAAAGGGTACATTCTCTGACTGCATGATAACCTTCAAAGTGCTCATGCAATCAGAGGATGTTACCAAGGGAAAATGAGTTTCTGAGTTGAGAGGGTTATGCCTCACAGTGGGCACTGGTGAGGCCACACCTTGGGTGCTGTGTTCTGTTCTGGTCCCTTCAATTCAGGAAGGACATTGAGGTGCTGGAGCAGGTCCAGAGAAGGGAAATGAAGCTGGTGAAGGATCTGGAGTACCAGTCCTGTGAGGAATGGCTGAGGGAGCTGGAGTTGCTCAGCCTGGAGAAGAGGAGGTTCAGGGGGCACCTTCTCATTCTCGGCAGCTCCCTGACAGGAGGGTGGAGCCAGGTGGGGGTTGGCCTCTTCTCCCAGGCAACCAGCGACAGGACAAGGGGAAATTGCCTAAAGCTGCACCAGGAAGGTTTGGGTTGGACATTTGGAGGAATTTTTTTCACAGAAAGGGTGATTAAATATGGGAATGGGCTGCCCAGGGAGGTGACAGAGTCCCTGTCCCTGGAGGTGTTTAACGAAAGACTGGCACTTGGTGCCACGGTCTAATTGACACAGTGGTGTTTGGTCATAGGTTGGACTCGATGATCTCAGAGGTCTTTTCCAACCTAATTGATTCTGTGATTCTGTGATTCTAGACCAAAACTGTAAAAATGTAGTTTGTTTGGGATTTACTTTTTTTGTGGTTGTATTTTATTTTGTTTTATTTTTAAGAGTAAATAAATCTGTTGGGGTGTTTTAGTAGCCAGCAGCAAAATGATTCTTTTCAAGGAAATATGGTGGCAGGTTCCATCTGTTCAGGTGTATTCACTGGAATGCTTTTGCGCCGAGGTGGTATCCAGGAAACTTTTCTTTTCTTTTTTTCCTGAAATAGTCAATTGATGTTAAATGTGATCCTTGTTGGTTTCACTTCTAAAGCAATTATACTTTTTTGAAAAAAAAAAAAAAAAATCTTAGTGAAGTGTGATGATGAAGAGATGTTTACCAGCCATTAGCAGTTGTTTATAAGGTGGAAAGCTTGGAGGCAAGACACCAAAGAAACAGAAGAATCTTTGGCTGTCAGACCCCATGGCCTTATAAACCCCTTGCAAATGCCTTATTACCTTGTTCTCAATTTAGCTAAAGCAAAACACCTTGAGCAACAGAAAGCTGATGGTCTTGTTGGAAGGGGCAGCCACTTGCTGGCTCCCGTGCTATGAACTGAAACCACACGTCAATTCAGTAGCAATATCCATGTTCAGGGTGCCTGTGATTCTTGAAAAGCATTTAGTGTCTAATAACCAGAAAACGCAACAATGCAATTGTCGTTGTGTACGATACCGTGCTGTGTGTTCGACTCCTTATGCTGCATGCCAAGTAAAAAAAAAAAAAGAAAAAAAAAGACTTTCCAACTTTTGATTTTCAATGTCAAAGTAAATGTGTTTGAACCTCACACTTGTGAAGCCATGAGGTGGGACATTTTCTCAGCACTTTTAGATGGGACTTGTTGGAAAGGTGTAAGACCCAAATCGCTTTGGCTGGTATGATTTTTTTTTTTTTTTTTGCATTTTGCATTTTGCTTTTCACAGATGGGCCTTAAATTCTGTCTAGCTTTGAACCATGGAGCACAAGCCTTGGGGGCATGGAGGATGACCAGATGTCATCTTCTATTTGTAATAGTGGAAGCTTATTTTTTACAAGCCTGCATAGGTGACATTCACCCTGGGGCAGAGGAATTGTCTCTGAAGGTCTCCAGCCATTATATAGCCTAATGCAATTCCATAGCCTAGCTCAATTCTCATTGCAGAGTTCCATTAACTTAATTAGAGTTCTGAATAGATCCAAAGCCATTAGTATGCAATCCAAATAATGCAGAAACATCTCTTCTGGGGTTTATTTCATCCTGTATGCTGACCCTCTGCTCACTTCAAGGGAAGAAGAAGAAATCATTGCTGGTAGTTATTGGCTTGAGCTCAACTCAGGGGAGTTGGAAGCATGCAAAGACTCGAGTCAGTAGCAACCTGATGGCTGAAAAGTGCAAACACATCCAAGGAGGCTCTGTTAGAATGCAGTTTTCAAATTTTTATAATCTGAAAGATTATTGTATATCAACCTGAAGTAAACAATTACATTAAAAAGTAATGTTTCTTTTGCCAGGCACTTTAGATGCTCAGCCTGAGAAAAGCAGAGTTTCATACCACTTCTCTCCAGTATTCTGGTGTCCCAGTTTTCCTTAGAAATGTGGCTCTAAACCACTAGATACCCCAGGGTGCAAGAATTGACCAGAACATGTCAAGCCTGGCATTTCAAATTAGTCCAAAGTGCAAGCTGGGTTCAGAGAGGCTTTGAACACAAGAGCAGAAATAATCTACAGTAAATGGGAGTTTTCATGCAGGTCATGATGGCACAGGGAGGATGAAGCAGGACATGGCCCACAGGGAGACCGAACAAAACTCACTCCTGCAGCAGCAGCAGCTGTGTCAGCTGTGTCAGCTCTTGTGATGGATGTTTTATGAGAGGGGGAGGAGGGCAAGCTGTGCACTTTACATCTTTTGGTTGAGCCAAATGTAAATACCAATGGGGAGATCTTCAGCAGGAACTGCAGTTGGAGGGGAGAGGAGGGGTCTGCTGAGGGGCTGTTTGTTTAAGTTTGCAGCTCGCTGGACTTCCCTGGAGCACTAGAGTCACTTTGTCTCTGCAGTTCAGAAATGTGGGTAGTACAAGGTGGCCTCCCTTCCAAAAGGAGTCCTGCTCAGAGTAAGGACTGAAGAGTCCCAAAGGTGAAGGAATGTTATTGATGCCTCACTCCTCATGTCACTGATGCCCTTTAACCATCTCTAGCTTATCAAGTTAGGGAGTTCTCATTTTCCACTTTGGAAGTGCAAATGAACTGTTAGGATGTAAGATACTCCTTGCACTTTTCACAGCTATCCCTGGCCTCATGTTTTTGACTTGCTTGTGAACACATCTGTTTGGGATGAACTAAATGCTTGAACCAAGTGTGGGGAGAGGGGGAGGCTCCTGCCTTGAACCTGCAAGCAGCTCTGCAGGTCTGTACATCAGCAGGCTCCAGGAGCCTCTGGCTTAGCTGAGCCTTACCAGGGCTGGGTTTATTCCTGTCCTACCCACACCTCTGCTCCACAGCTAGAGGAGGGGAGCTGGGTAGCAGGTAACTTGCAGAATGGTTTGGAGTCTTTTGGCAGGCTTACTGGGAGAGAAAACTGTGTTCCCTCTTCTGTTTCTGGCCTCCATGTGTTGTGCTGATCTTATGCCAAATGTTTTGGACACCTTGTATTTTTAACTGTGTAATATAGCTGTGTATTGTTAAAGCAACTTAGTAACTTATAGCAAAAACTGTAGAACTCATTTCTCTGAGGTGTAGGAAATGTCCTGCTTCCACTGTGTATGAGACTTTAACTCTGTACTGTCTGACAAAGATAAAATTCTGAATTTCACTTTAATAAATGATCTATCTAGCAACCAGGCCCACATTCCCTTGTTTGCCTTTCTGCTCTCAGCACTGATGGTTCCAAAGCCAAGGGAATTCTGCTTTGTGTGAATGTTTTGTGCCAGGCTTCTCAGATTCACTGCCTTTTCCCACCCAGCTCCCCAGGGCTGAAAACACTGCAGACATGGAGCAGAGGATGGCTCTGCTCACTGGCAGTGCCAAGCCTGCAGCAGAAATCTCAGGTGATGGGATGTTATCTGACAAACCCATGTGGCTTGCACAGGTGCAATTCATGGAGCCTTCTCAATGCAACAAAAAGACAACTTGCAAGAAAGATGGAGACTGATGAAGAGCCACATGCCCTTGCATTTTGGGGAGTGTTGGGCTTTTCTATGATGGGAATTCCTCCCCTCCTGTATCATGAAGTGTCTGTCAAGTGCAGCTTCTCTCATTTGATTCATGTTTCCTAATGAATCTTCTTTAAGTCTAGTTCAACCCTGTGCTTCTGCTCCTTTCTCAGGCACATCCCTGGCTTCGTTTCATGCACGATTTACAGCTCCTGTTGTCCAGAGTCAAACCTGCACACCCAGCTGACATGGTGGGCACAGCTCCAGAGCACTAATGACATGGACCATCCCAGCACTTCCCATGAAATGCTTTTGTTTCATTTCTTTTTCTGATATTCCTCCTGACCATCAGCCTTACAGGCAAAGGTGCCTCACTATTTTGCTGCACTGAGGAAGCAAGTGAAAAAAACTGGGACTTGAGTACTTGTTCATCTGAACTCTGTCATGTAAAGGCTGTGCTGGCACTGTTTGAGTTATGCTTTTAGCCTTGATTTTTAGCCAGGAAAGAGTTTGTAGTGTGGCTTTTCACACACTTGGGTTCTCACAGAGGAGAATGGTCAGATGTCAAAAGCTTTACACCCAAAACAGGTCCCAGTGTCCCCAGTGCCTGCCTTTGTGGATGTGTCTCGAGGCCTTAATGAACCATGATAATTTTGGACCATGCTGCTGTGCTACAGGAGGTTGTGCCTGCCTCAGGGAGCTCTCAGTTGAGGAAGGCCAGACCAGAGGTGACACAGGAACAAGGAGCAGGGGTGGAACACGTCACACAACCTGAGTCCTCAGGTGAGGACGAGGACAGCACACCCCAGTGGAAGGGAGAAACTGTCATTTGCATTCCCAAATTGATGAGGGGGCTCTTCTGCCAGCACAGGGAGAAGGAGAGGCAGCAGGGCTGCAGGAGGACACCTGTAAGCAGCAACCTGTTGTGCAGGTGCTGACTTCAGTACAAGAGGGTATAATGGAAACTGGTGGTAGAAATAAACTGCCAGTTAATCTGTTATTTGTATAGAGTAATGAATAATGCTGCTTAATCTCATGTTTGCTCCCTGCCAAGAAACCCACAGAAGATTTCAAGCCCGAAACCAAGGCGGAATCTGCTCAGTCTTTTTAACAAAGAAAGGAGCCAGCAGCTTGATCTGCCGAGCCGAGCAGTGCACGTCCCGCTGCCGTGCGGGGGCAGTGTTAGCTCAGGAACCCGGAGGGGGGATCGCTGCCCCTCCGAGCCCGGGGCAGTGCCGGGAACACCGGGCCGTGTCCCCGTCCCGAAGATGCTTCCTTGGCAGCAGCTAGCTGTGCCTGTCAGAGACCGGAAGCAGGGTGATGCTGTGCTGGGATGTGGAGATCATAAAAACGGTTTGTTTGGGTTTTGAGGGTTTTTTCCCTGGTTGGACATTGAAATTGAACACGTCCGATCCTCTGCGTGAGCCGTCCCGCCGCCTCCTTGCAGCCTTGATGGAAACCAGGCATTGCCTCCCCACTCCCCGGCAGAAAGGGCAGCACAGAGGACCAGGGAAAAATGTGAATGTGGATTTAATGGTTTTGTGTCTTAGAGATGTGGCTGTGCAGGAGGAGTGCAGAGGGGAGAGACTCAGGGCTTGCTTTCTTTTTTTTTTTCTTTTTAGAATTTTTCCTCGATCCAGTAAGGGATAACCACACAGCTCCACCAGCACTCATTCTGACTTTGCCAGGAGCTGGAGTTCATCTCACATCTCTTATCCTTGGAGGCAGTGCTGGCTTCTTTCCTAAGTACCTGAAAAACTCCCCAGTGTGCTTTTACTTAATTGCCTTCGGAATTTTCTCCAAGATCTGTTCCCTTTACGTGTTGCAGGAAGTACTCCATGATCACCCCAGCACCTTCAGCAGGAACACCCTGGTGCTGTGGGTTAGAGGGACCTGTCAGGTAGCTGAGGTGGCTCTGCTATTCCTCCTACCACAGATACTGCCAGAGAGCCCAGTGATCCCATCCTACATCCCTGTGTCTCCTCCTGTTCTTGACACCTGTGTGGGCAAAGCCTGTTGTCTCCAGCTCCTCTGCACCTCACTTTGGTGTCTGGGTTCTCAGCATCTCCTGCAGCCAGCCCAGCAGCCATGGCCTGGGAGGAAGGCCAGGTGAGCAGAGTTTCAGGGTTCCTGCAAGCTTTGTGCACTAGCTCAAACTCGGAACTCCTTCCTGTGTCTCAGTGTCTCTGTTTGGGAAGGAGCTCTGGCCATGGCAGTTAAACCAGCCTGCTCTGGCCCTGCTTTCCCTCAGCTGCTCCTGCAGATCAGTCACAGGCCATGATAATTTTGTCAAGGTAGCTGCAGTTTGAGGCAGAAAATAAAACGCTTTTCCTCTCAATCCCTCAGCTTTCAGCTGCTGATGCCATAAATTCCCCTACTCTGGTTACTGTAAATTCTTTCAGGGTGGTCAGGACCTGAATTCCTCACACAAAAGAAGAAGCAGGGGGAAAGGAAACAGCAGAAGGGCCTTCCCTGCCTTGGGGATCTGTCACAAGGGCTCAGAAGGCTCCAAGTGTGTGCTTGGCTCTGCAATCCTTCTGCTCTTAGGTAACTGCTCCCATCCCCTCTCAGCAGTGCACACCCTCTGCCCAGCCTGTGCTTCCCACTCGTGTTCCAGCAGCTCCAGCTGGCTCCTTGGCCCCTCTGATCAGCAAGTTCCTGGAGCTGCAGCATCTTCAGGTTTGTTATTACACTACAGCTTTGGAGTAACCAGGAGAGACAGAGCTCAGCTGTGCAGCATCACAGGGCTGTGGCACCAAGTGCTGCTGAGCAAAGTGCCTGGATGGTTTCACCCCCTGCCCTGAGCTGGTCCTCTGCCAGTCCTTCCATCCTGGGCCTTAAATCCAGCTCTGCATGAGACACAAGTGCGCTGCTGTGCCACCCCACACCTCCCACCCTCACCTGAGGGCTGTGCTCAGACGTCGTGGGAGATCACTGGAAAATGGCAGCAAAGTGTCAGCACTGCCAGAGAAGGTGTTTGCCGTGGGCATTGCTCCACCACTGAGCAGGACAAGAACAGGTGATCCTGCAGAAACTGTAGGTGTCCCAATCCTCTGCACTGGAGAAAGAGCCTTCATGGAGGAAAGAAGCAATGCAGGTTGGCTTTGGAGAGGTAGGGACGTGGGATGGATGATGAGTTTGTCAATTGTTTGAAGGATGGTCTTGAGAAGGTTGGCCCAAGGTGCAGGGTTCTTGGTCTTTTCCCAACAAAGGCAGCTGCATGGAAAAATTTACCCTGGGCAGAGCTCAGAGCAAAGCAGGAACTGCCACAGGGGTGAAAACCCAGAGAGTTTGGATTTGGTTTAGAAAATAAAATAAAAGCAAGAAAGTAAAAAAAAAAAAAAAAAAGCGTTCATCTACCTTGTGGCTGCAGAGTCTTCCCGTGCTTGGACATCATTTCTGGGGATTGGAAATGCATCTTCTCTTTACAGGGGTCTCAGAATCACAGGACTCCAGGAGCATGGAGATTTGAGGAAGTACTATTGAATGTCATGAACTTTGGAGCTGGATGGGGCCTCTGTTGGGCAGAAACCTTCCCACCTGAGCTGTGCTCCCAGGAGACAGTCTGACTTAGAAGCCAGCAACTGGCCTGAGAGGCTCCAAGTGTTGGGAGAGGATCAAAAAGCTCCCCTGGCAGTAAATCTTTCACCTGCCATGTGACTCACTGGGGCTTGTGGCCATTCCTCCGAGGTCGGCCCCGGGTCAGGATTTCTCCTGTCTCTTTAGCCCCCAAACCTTGAGATTTTTGTCTTATCTTTGACGCCATCTTGACATCGAAAACAAATTATGGCCCAATTACCCTTACTCGGAGGGGCTGGGTCTACCTTAAATGGCCACAACTACCAGGCGCGTCCTTAAGAGCGGTAATTAGTGGGGCGTGGGGAGGGGGCAAGCACTGGGGGTACCCCTGGCATGAGGTTACCCTTGCTCCCCTGTTTGCCAAAGCAGGAGGGGACATCCCATGCACCCCATCCCATCCCGTCCCCGTCCATCCCGTCCTATCCCTGCTGCACCTTTGCGCTCCGCGGAGGCCGAGCAGAGGTTGGGCTCCCTGCCGCTGTGTCCGGGCTGCCTCCCCCAGCCCTGTGTCACCGGCTGGGGCCAGCCCAGCGGGGCCCCGTGACGGGAGGCAGCAGCCCTGGCCCTGGCCGTGACCTTCGGGACGACCTCGCGTGAGTCCCTGCCAGGGCTTGGGGACCGGCTGTGCCTCTCGTTCCGAGCTGGGACATTTCCGTGTTCACCCCCAGAAATACGGGGCAGCAGCATCACGGCTGAACTGCTAAAACAACCGACCTGGAACTTGGAAAATTTATTTTTCTTCCCGTCATTCAGTGTCGTTACACCGCCCTCTCCTCTGCTCTGTCCCTGGGCATTTTTTGCCCAGGGTTGTGCTGTCTGCCTGAACTGAGCAGCTGTTTTGGAACCTGGCAAATCCAGCCTGCGGCCTGGACAGTACTCATGGATGGTCCGGTGTCTGAGTCTGGGTGTTTCTTTTTCCCTTTCTCCCTTTTTTTTTTTTCTTTTTTTTTTTTTTTCTTTTTTGTCAGATTGGTATTTTATTTGGCTCCATCCTGTCTACCGAGCTGTCCAGTGTAACCCTTCCCTTGCTGCTTCTGAGATAAGAATAGGCTCCCCCGAGATCAGATAAACAGGCCCATAAATACCTACAACAACAAGAAGCAGGGTCTGGGCTTGGCAGGAAAAGAGGAAAAAATGAAAAAAAAAAAAAAAAAGTCAAAAAAGGAGCCATTCCTTTGCACGCCAAAGCAGGGGTGCAGAGCGAGGGGTGGGAAGCATCCGACGGCCTCCTCGGCTGCGGAGCCAAGCAGGGCAGGCAGCAGGGTCCCTGCAGTGTCCCTCGTGCCTGGATTCCAGCGGAGGGAGCCGGGCACGTAAGATGCTGCCCTGGGGCCAAGCGATCCCTGCGTGCGTGTTCCTCTGCCCGGGCAACCGCGGGCCCCCGCCTGCGTGCCCCGAGCCAGCTGCTTCCCAGCGGCATCAAGTTCACGGCAGGGTCGGGCGGCAGGATTGTGCAGGGCCGTCTCCCCTCACCGATGAGCTAGGCATTTCGATAGCCAAACCCTCAAAGCTGGTGGCCGAGCCGTTCTTCCAGCGAGCGCTGGTGCCGGCGGCCGCGGAGCCGTGCCGCTGCCGGCCGGGGGCTGCCGCGACGCCGCTCCCGGCCGTGGCTGGCTGCCGGAGGAAGGGAGGCTGTCCCCGTGCAGGGCTGCAGCTCCTCTCCCTTTGGAGGTGAATGGGTGAGCCCATCCCAGGTTGGAACAGGCGCTGAGCTGGAGGCTCGGCTCCCCTTGCCGGCCCCGGAGCGGCGGAACCGCCTGAGCGGTGCCGAGCTGGGGACGGAGCTCGCTGCTTGCAAATGCGGCCCTTCCAAAGCCTTTTGAGGAGCGGGGAAGCCAGAGGCTACAGAACATATTTAGAGCTTCTTTTTTTTTTTTTTTTTTTTTTTTTTTTTTTTTTTTTTGCCTTTCTCCCCACAAATGCTGAGCCACTACCTCACAGGAAACCCCCTTGGCTGGGCAGGGAAATCCTCTGCAGCCGTGGAAACGGAAAGCGCTCTCGCTTTAAAAATCCCGAGGAACCGGAGAGGCTGGCACTGGGGACACCTTCCCCAGAAGTTTTCAGCCAGCAGGTACCACCCCCAGAAACCTGTGGTAAGAAAAGAAAAATTCCTGCTGGTGCAGGCAGAACATCGCCCTGGCTGTGCAGAGTGGGAACTGGAAACACATAAGGTAAAAACCGGCGGAGGTTTTTGGTGCGGTGAAAGGTGCGCAGGCTGCGAGCGAGGTACCGCTGTGTGCCGGCACCGAGGACACGATCCCCGTCGGAGTCACCTCTGCCTCACAGCAGAGCAATCCCGAGTCCCCGTTTAACCCTTTCCTTCACCCGCTGCCGAAGGGCGGCCCCGATTGGTGCTGCAGGGATGCACGGACAGGGCTGGCTCGTATGAACGGGACTGCGGCTGGACACATTTATGGGGCGCTGGATGTGTTAATGACAGCTTGGGAGTTTTCCCATAGGAACCCAGCCTTTAGGAGGCTGTGAAACTCAGGCATAAAATAAGATCTTTGGGGCTAACTTTCTGTACTTTTTTTTTTTTTTACCTTTTTTTTTTTTCCTTTCTTTTTCCCCCCCTTGAATGCGTTCGGGTTTGGGAGTGCCCTACTCTACTTCACTCCTGGAAGTGGTGTCATGCTAAACCTCTTACAGTTCGAACAAAAAAGGTACCACTGCGGGCGGGCATTGCTCTTCTCTGGCAGTCAATTTTCATCTCAGCCTCGCTCAAAGGGATCAGAAAATAGATCAGGGGCAGGGAAGGCAGCTGTGCAGCGTCTCCAGAGCAAGGGAAAGCTGATTGATGCAGCCGGATCCTTCTTCGTCGTGAGTTAATTACGCTGGCTGTACCCCCCAATGTTTGTGTGTCCCTCCGTCTGTGTTTGTACACATGCACAAAGTGGTTATAAAACCCGAGCTGCTCCCCCCCGGCTTAGCTGGGGTGTTCTTGATGTGTGCGGCTGCACAAGCACAGACTGATCGATGTGTCAGTATTTTACAGATGTTGCATCATTATTTCTATACCTTTAGTCGCAATCAAAAGTTCTCTTAGTTTCAAAGAGAAAATGTAAACGGTCCCTGCTGTGAGCCCTCAGATTAGCCCTAGAATAATGTACACGTTTCCCCGTGTTGTTTTTCTTTGGCCCAAGCAGCCCGAGTGTCAGGATTTATCCCGGTGTCTCCGGGAACGGCAGCGGGGTCAGGCTGGGAAGGCAGGATCAGGCTCTGAGCCCATCCACGCACGTCTTGAAACCCTTTGGTAAGAGCACCGTGTGTGCGCAGTGTAAACGAATGAGGATTTGGCTTTAATTATTAAGGATTATTAAGGATTTATGCCTGAGTGGTGACAGAATTTGGGCTGCTTGGGAAGCGTTGCTGTGCCTGAGGCTGGTGGCATCCAAAGCGTTCGGATGGCGAGGAGGGGACGCTGCTCCTTCGAAAAGCGGCCGAGGCAGCGCCTAACAGGGGATCCCTGTGAGAAATGCTGCCGCTGCCGGAGCCGGGCTGCCCCGGCAGGACACGGGAGCCCAGCCCTGGCTCTCTGCGTGGCAGCGGCAAAAACCGGGGCTCCACAGCTCTGTGGTGCCATCCAGACGCTGTAAAGGCCTGATCCTGCCATCCTTCCCCAAGCCAAACACGAGTCCAGTCCCTCTAGCCGGTCTCCTGGGTAGGGAGGGAAGGGGTTGTAGGGCAGGGGCACAGTTCGTGCCCTGGAGGAGGTTGCGGGTACGCGTTTGCGGAGCTCCACCAGCTCCTGCGGTGAGCAAGGACGGCACAAACAATTCTCAAAGGATCCTGAGCTCCCCAAGGAGGAATTTCCTCACATGGATCGGCCCCACAGCAGAGTACTGACTTCAGGAATGTCTTTAATCCCGCAGCATCCCAGTGGGCAGCGCAGGGGACCCGGCTGGAGCAGCGCGATTGCTGAAGCAGGGAAAAGCAGAGGGCTCGGACCCGAGGCCGTTTGCATAAAGCTTAAATTTTATTTTATTATTTTTCTCTTTTTTTTTTTTTTAGCTATTCAGTTTTAAATACGTGGTGTGGCGCGCTCGGTCCCTCGGGAAGTGGTCATGCAGATCTGAGGTAGAAAACCCGGCACAGGAGTGTTCCCAAATGCACCTCTAGGTAGTTTCACCGCGGCCACACGTCGGTCAGGCAGCGGACGGGGAGAGGGGATGGGGGCTCGTATTTACAGCAGCGAACGAATGGAACCGTTCCAGTCCGGCCCGGCAGGGCAGGAGCCGCCGGTCGCTGCTGGCAGCGGGAAGGAGCAACGATTACAGCGAGTGCGGGAAGGGGACGGGGGAAAGGGCCCGGCTGGCCCCCGCTGCCGGCGGGGCGGGCACGACCCAGCCCGCAAAGCGCTCCCGCCTCTCTCCCGCACAGCATCCGTCCGGGCGGGGGGCAGCCGGGCCGGCTCCCCGTGTCCTGCGCCTGGATGGGCTCCGGGGCCGGGCTGGGCTCTCTCCGGCATTGCACATGGAGGGGCGGGCGGGGAGCGCCGTCGGGGCGGCGGGGCAGCTCTCAGGGGTTCAGTTCCAGAGCCCAGACCTGCTGGGGCCAACCCGTCCGGCCCTTCAGCTTCTTCTCGCCGTGAGCCAGAGGCTGCGAATAGACCTCGGGCTGCTGCGGGAGAGGAGATGGGGAGAGGAGGGAGAAAGGAGCCGTCAGGAACGGAGCGGGGTCCCGGGCCGCCCGCCCGCCCCCTGCTCCCGCCGCAGGGCTGCAGCCGGGCCCCGCAGCTCCCAGCGGCTCTGCCAGCCCGAGGACAAAGAGGGGCTTTAGGGGTCCCCGCCCCGCCACCCGCCCGCTGCAGCACTGGGAGAAGCGGCCGCCTTTGCTCCGAATCGCTCCCGAGCCCGCTCGTCCTGGGAGAGCTCCCGGGAGAGGGGAACGACGAGCGGGGGAGGCTCCGCCGCGGCCAGTCCCGGACCCGGGGGCTGATCTCTCGTGGAAAATGCTCGGAAGCCCACGCAGCCCGTCGGCCGGGCTTTTTCTCGACAAGTTTCCCTCCACGGACTTGTTATTGCTACTACTGCTATTACTATAATCACTATTATTATTATTGTTGTTGTTATTAGGCTGGGGTAAAAGGCTTCAGCGAGGCCGAGAGAGTTCAGAGGATTTTTCCCACCCCAGCCGCGGGGTTTTTCCCTCCCGCTCCTGGCCCACGGAGAGCAGGGATGCCGGTCCCGATCCGCCTCTTACCGTCTCCCTTTTCCTCTTGTTCTCTCTTCCGTCAGCCTTCTTGAGTTCGGCTTTGAAGCCCTCGGTGTCCCCGGGCTGGCTGTCCTTGGCCAGCACCTCCATCAGGTAGGCGATGTAGCTGGTGGCCAGGCGCAGGGTCTTGATCTTGGACAGCTTGGTGTCGGCGGGCACGTTGGGGATGCACTCGCGGAGCTCGGCGAAGGCGCTGTTGATGCTCTCCGTCCTCCGCCGCTCCTTCTTGGGACCCCCGACACCTTTTCGCCGTCCCAGGCGGCCGCTGAGAGCCTCCAGCCGCCCCGGGCCGGCCGGGCCGTACTCGGCGGGGCCGTAGTTCGGGCTCTGCCCGGCGAGCTCGGGGGTCGCCTCGGGCGGGTTGAGCACCCAGCCGGGAAAGTAGGCGCGCTCCTGGTGGCACCGCGCCGCCGGCCCGAAGAGGAAAGGGTCGTGCAGCATGTGGTGGTGATGGTGGTGGTGGTGGTGATGCTGGTAGCCCCCCACCAGGTTCATGATCCGCTCCGCTGGCCCCGGGGGCCGCTCAGCAGCGCTCCATGGCCGAGCAGGAGGCGCTCCCCGCCGGGCGGGCGCGGCGGGCTGCGGGGAGCGCGGCTCCGGTGACGGAGGCGGCTGTGGGGTTTGGGGTGGGGCGCTCGGGGTTTGGGGTTTTGGGTTTGTTGTTTGGGGTTTTTTTAACCCCTTCTGGAGCCTCCCGACCCTGCCTTTATATAGGGCGGCGGCCCCCCCGCCGTGGAGCCAATGGGCAGGGGAGGATGCGCGGAGGCCCCCGGGGGGAGCGAAGCGGCGGAGGGGGCGTGCGCCGGGCTCGGGGGCTTGGGCTCACACCTCCGCCGCTTGCCCTCGGTCCCGCCTGCTCCTCGCTTGCAGGAAGAAGGGGGCGAGGAAGAACCGAGGGGTTGCCCACCCCCGTCCCGGAGCGCTTCCATTCCCAGCCGGGACGGGCGTGTCCGAGCCCCCCGAGAGCCGCCGTGCCCGGCCGGGGGAGGAGAGGCGGCAGCGGGGCGGGGGAGCCGCGGCTGTCCGGACCCCCGACGGCCGGGCCGGGCCGTGTGCGCGCTCCGGGGCCGCAGTGACCCGCCGTCTCTCTGCTCCCACGCGGGACAGGCTCGGCTCCGGGGGCCGGGCGGGCAGTGCGGGGTGCTCGGGGCCGCGCTCGGAGCCGGAGGAGCCGGGGGATGGGGAGGAAAGGGGGCGAAGGAATCGGAGTGAGGCGGGCTGGTCACCCCCGCGGCTGGGGGTGGCAGGGATGGGGTGTGGGCTCCCTCCCTGCACATGGGGCTCCTGGCCCACGCCTGCTCCGTGCGTTGCACAGCTGCACAGGGATGTGCAGCGCACCCGTGCAGAGCACACGCTGTGCAGGGCGGGCTGCACAAATCCACACTCGCGTTGGTTACACCACGCACTGATGCTCACACCGATGCACTGCACACGGTGCCCACAAGCATCACAAAGATGCTGCAGGCACCACACAACTCTCTGTGCTGTACACATGCTCCACAAACACGTCACACACGTGCACCCATGTCTGTTACATACACCAGCAGCACGGATGTGCCACACAATGTCGTTACATGACACACACACGTGTGGCACACACACACCTATCACACACATGGCTTATAAGCACACGAGTGTGTGCTGCTCACCCATCACAGGCACTGCATAGGAACATAAATGCATTAAAATGATACTGTCCATGAACACAAATGTATTTACAATAGGGAGGTGGCGACCTGCCCTGCGTTTCCCTGTCCCAGCCTGGCCACAAAAGGGCTGGGGGGACCCGCTGGGGCTGGAATCTTGTACTCCACCACAGCCCCTAACCCAGGCCCAGGGTGGGGCCCCGAAGTGGACGGCACATCCTGCTCGCCTCTGCAGCCACGGGAACCAGATCCTCAGGAGCATGTCTCCCACAGCCAGGCTTCACCCTGCTGGGTGACATTGGGGCCGACCCCTGCTCCTGCTGCAGTGACCCCCAGCGAGGACAGGCTGGGCACGGCAGTGGTGATCGCGGCCCGGCGGGGCAGGAAGGGGCTTTGGGCCCAAGGTATGTTAGCGATTAACGGCGCTTTGCAGCGATTCATCTTGCAGCGGAGGGTGGAAACGTTGGAGGGTTGTTTGCAGGCGCTTGTATTAATCATCCGGGCTAACACACCATTAACGTCCTCCTGCATTTTAAAGATGACAAATTTTATTTGACTTCTCTCAATCACGGTTCCCGGGCGGATTCGGGAGCCACTTAAATGCCTCGGATTTTCCATCGTTAGTTGTTACAAGGCGAGCTGCAAAGGCGGGAGGCTGGGGGGGCCGGGGCAGGGTGCAAGCAGGTCTCCGGTTCTGCCGGGCCCCGGCGGCTGGGGGGGGAGCGGCCGTGCCGGATCTGCCCAGCTTTGTTCCCCCCTGCTTTGTTCTCAGCTGCTGCAAAGACCCCGCTTCCCCACCCCCTTTAAACAAGAGCCCTGCACACATTTGCTAGTGATTACTCTCCTGTTAGAGCCAGGCCTTGGGTAGGGTAGGGCGTCGTGTCCCCGATTTCCTTCAAAACAGCCGTGGTTGGGTGGGATCCCCGAGCCCAGCTCGGAGCTGATGGGAGCCAGTGCCCACCTGGGAGAAGTTCAGGGGTCCCACTTCATGCCACATCTCTCCCATGCTGGCAGAGCATCACCTGGAGAGCTGTGCTCCTCTTACCAACCATGCAGGCTCCTCGCTGAACTTCTCCCCAGTGCTGCAAACTGCCAGGTTAGAGTCTGTGCCACCCAACCCCAGTTCTAGAAATACCTGCCAAAAATACCCCTTTCATCCCCACAGCCCTGCATTGCACAGGCCACTTACAGCCACATCCAGCTGGGAGCTGTCACCTTGAGCCACCAGAGTCACCTCCAGCCTCCAGCTGCCAAGCCAGGTAAGTCCAGCCCAAGCCTGGGCATTGTCTTGCTTAATCCACGCCCTGATGGAGGTCCCTGGACCCTGCAGAGTTTGGAAGCGCTCAGCTGAGCAAATAGTGGGACCAGAAGGTTGATTTTCCTTTGGAAAATCATTCTAATCTTTAGTGTTTTAATAAAATAATAAAACCAGAGCCCTTTTCATGCCGACACCTTCTAAATCAAACCAGACTGCCTTTGTCATGGCGTCCAAATTTAGCACTTCTCAAACTTTTGGTGAGTTTCTTTAATTTCACATCTCCCCACTTGCATGCAGGAGAAAATGCTGAGCAGTTTTGGATTAAGTGATTTATGGCTGGCGTGGCAGGAGGAACCACATTTCTCTCCACCTGTTTTCCTTCAAATCCCTGAGAAAGATTTCCTGCCCTCATGGCCAGGTGATGTTGAGGGGGCCAATGCTGCATATTGGGAGTGAGGTTATCCCAGGTCTCTGTGAACCCCAGCACCCCAAACCCAGAAGGAGCCACCAAGCTCTGCATCCATCCCCATTTCTGGGACAGGAGCTGAGGTTTGGCCCCGGCCCCTCAGCCACCTCCTTATCAGCGCCCAGCGAGCGGCAGCCCCGGGTGTCCTGTGACTTTGACGCCAGCTCTGCTCCCCCCCTCCGGCTCCCTTATCTAAATAGGAGCGTAAATCAGGCCTTGGCAGATGCCCTGGCAGGACAGGGACTCCATAAAAAGGGGCTCTGCTCCAGCTCTGTTTACATTGCAGCCCCGTAAAATATTCCCCTTGTCTTCCTTGTTAGCGTCTCCCTGCAGCGTCCCGGCACCCTGCTGCACCCACATCCCCCACCCCAAGCTCCACTGCAGCCTCAGGGTGCAGCCAGCAGGGTCCCAGCCCTGTCACCCCACAGCCCCCCACCGTGTCCCCCATCAGGGTATGCCCAGGGTTCCTCCTCACTCAGCCACTGCCCTAGATCCCCTCCTCAGCCACTGCAGGCGCAGGGCGGGGCTGAGCCAGCTCCCCTGGGCAGCTGGGTTGTGTCTAAAGGTGCCCCTGGGTATTTATAGCACTTGCCTGAAATAATGCAATAATAATCACTCAGCACCTTCCTAACAGTTCTGCTGTCAGAGGCCTCGGGGGACGGTGGCAAAAACCCTTGGGAAACTGAGGCATGAGCAGAGTCTGCTTCAAGAGGAGCTGCAGAGAGCTGCTCTGGGGGATTATTCTCCTCCTGGCAATGTGAGGAGCGAGAGGACCTGCAGAAGTGGATGGAATCAGGTCAGTTTGATCAGCAACAAACTCAGCTCTGGGGTCACAGCCAAGGCTGGGCTGCAAAAGCCCACTCAGGGCATCCCTCCTCCCCAGCAGGGTTTGGGGGCCAGGATGGGTTTCATAGGGGTGAGGGTGCTGGGGTGCAGCAGAGCTCATGCTTGCTGGTGCCCATGCTCTCCTGTGCCCACACACTGCCTGAGCCCCCCAGACTGCATCACTGGGCTGCTTGATCCTCCATCAGCACCACAGGAGCAACTCCAAGTGGGGCTCAGAACCCCACAGAAGGAGCAGGAGGAACTGGGGGTGAACAAAGGGCTGTGCCTGGATGTTCCTGTTCCCAGCAGCAACCCACAGCATCTTCTCTGTGCACACCCCTCCCGTGCCACCCCTGTGGTGACACACAGGATGGCTGCAACCATTGCCCCACAAGAAATACCATCTATTTATGGCCAAACAGCCACTGCCTTGCGTGGATAAATCAAAAGGAAAACAAAGCTTTATGGAAAAAAGAACTAAATTTTCCATGTGCTCCTGAAGGGATGGGCCAGGCACTCGCTGTTTATTTTTTGGGCTCTCTCTTTGCTAGTACTGTAAGTGACATTGTGTTTACAAAAGTTTTTATGTCATCAGAGCAAAGTCACAGCTCAGCTTCCTCTCCTGTGTATTTTATGTAGATGGATGTGTCTGTGAGGAACATTCAAACTAAACAGAGAGCTGGTTTATAGGAAAATGTATTTATTTGAAAAATCGTAACTCACAATTTCGGCAAAACCGGGCTCCACATTTATTGCTGCTAATGGGGTGTGGTGGCCATAAATTAACCTGGAAAATTGCTGTGGCCATTTCAACAATGGCTCATTGTGCTGATGGAGCAGCAGCTCCTCAGGCTCATGTCAAATTGCAATTAGGTTTGGATGCAAACAATAGGTAAAGGGAAGGTAACAGCAGCCTCACTGCTGGAACCAGCCCCAAAGTCACTGCTCTAGGCTGGCATGGGTGCCCTGAGTCCCACTTAAAGCTGTTCCCTAATCTGATTGCCATGGAAATCAGTGGGAGGAGGCTCCACCTGCCATAAGGGGAATTTCGATTTATATTACATTACCTGTCATGGACACGTAACTGGAGATGACAGAAAAACCCAGTCCATGAGCTCTGACTGGCAGCCCAGGTGAGCCACGTGCATGGAGAGCGAGTCCAGTTGCTCCTTGGTCAACCTCTCTTCTTGAAAGAAGTTTTGCACTGAATCTGGAGTGATGCTCCTACCCTAAAACCTCTTCTTTCCCCACTCAGATTCCTTGCTGAGACAAACACTGATCCCCAAAACCTCGAGGCTGGCTGCTGACCCTGGGGTACAAGCTGCCACTGTCATTCTCCCATCATTGATCACCTGGCCCAGGCAGGGTTTGGCTGCTGGCTCATGGTGGCAACTCTCCACTCATGGGGAGTAGTGGAGAAGAGCTCCCAGATGATTCAGGTTCCCTGACAAAAACCAGTGCCTTTCCCTCCTCGAACCACTTTCCACTCCTGAAGCAAATTTACAAGGGCTCTAAAATGTCCTGCTCCAGGGCATCAGCCAACTGCTAATGGCTGGGGATTGGGAAAGACATTTCCTCTGCTGAGAAGGATTGCATAAGCGCTTATTAAGGCAGCTCCTGGCGTCTTCGTCAGAAGCATCTGGTTTGGGGCATAGCTGGAGACAAACTGCTGGCTCTGGATGGGCAGAGCTGGACTTGCTGCTTCCAACCTTTCCCTTGGTCAGATGTTAGTGCAGGTTTGGGTCATCTCCTGTGTGCTGGAGGTGCGTCATGACATGAGATGTGTCTTTCTGCTTCTCCCCCTGCTCTCCATTCATCCTGGTAGTGCCACTGCAGGGATTTCTCCTCCCACTCCTTCCAGCTCCAGGAGCTCAGGGACCTTCCAGCCCCAGGTGCCACAACACCACTTGTGCATGAGGGATTTCCCTGGTCCCTGCTTACACCACCATCCCACGATCCTTGAAAGAGGGGCTTCCCTCCTGTCCCATTGCTACTGTGGCTGGCACAGGGAGTGACCTGACTTGGTGGGTGAGCTCCTGTCCTGCACCACGACTGTGTGACATTGCAGGTAAATGGCTTTGTGGTGGGAAAAGCCTGCTGACAGTGGTCCAGACCACCAAAATAGCTTAGGATGCTTTTAACAGCGCTCTGCTGTGTCACAGGCTCAGTGTGATGTGCTGGCACTGCAGAGCAGCCAGAGCCAGGGAACAACATCCTGCCCGTATTTCCCTGTGGTGGGACCATGTCCTGGTATCCCTACTTCCCACCTTCCTCTCTGTGTGGATCCACATGATGCCTTTAATTCATTTTGTTTCTAAGATTTTCAGGGCAATTCCAGCTCTCATCACACAGTGTCTCATGCCAGGTCTGGCTATGCCTTCCCAACTGTGCCAGGGTAGGAGGATGAGGACAATTAGTCGTGTCTTATTATCCTGATTATACTCAGCTCTCTCAAAATTCCAGGTTTTCTCTCTACTCAGGTGCAGGAGTTATTGCTCACTTCCAGGGAAGCAGAGGGACTGATTTTCCCTTGGTTCTCCTCACTGCATCCTGAGATGTCTGTGCAGCTGCTGGGCCAGCCATTACAGCAAGACTCTCAAGATGGGTTTTCCAAGGTTGGGTTTTTTGCAGATTGAGATGATTTTAAGAATTAACAAGCATCTGTTAATACTTTTTTTTTTTTTTGCAACAGAAAATTATTTGGGAGTTGGGGGTCTTAAATAATTTTAGTGCTTTTTCCCACCCTTTTTTCCCCTGTTTTATAAATGGGAGGTGGCAGAAACCTCCCTGGAGCTCATTAGTCCCCATCCCAAACTGGGATCCAGCACCCAGCATGGTTGTGCTGCTGCCTTCATAGCCATGGGGGGAAGTGGGGGGATTTGGGGGTAAAAAGGCACAGAGACACCGAGTGCCCTTTTGTCAGTATGGTCCATGGTGTCACCATGGATATTTTACCTCCCTGCATCCAGTGAGTCACAGGACCTGTAAAAAGTGCATCCAGACCTCCAAAGAATAATGCTTTTATTGTATATCAATGTACACAGTAAATATGTGACTCCTCCTAACACGCTCTGGAGAAAAAAAACTGTCTGAAATGGAGGTTATTGGAAGGAAATAAATCGCTCCCATAAAAATGCTGATCCCTCCCTACTTCTCAAAACTGAAACAAAATCCTTTGCTGTGAGCTGAAGACCTTTCTTCTCTTGGCTCCTGGTTTTCCAAGAAGAGCAGGGAACATGAAGGAAAAACGAGCCTTCCTCATTAAAACACGCTTAAGCGAAACTCCAGTTTGCTCTTAAACTTTGCTTGGAAACATTTGGAGCAGCTTCGTGCAAACCAGTTCTGCTCTTTGAAAGGCCATTAAAATAAAAAACACCCAACCCAAAATAGCCATCTCTGCAAGAAGCATCTTGTTTGGACAAAAGTGGTTTGTTTTACACCGTAAATCCAAACACTCCTGGGGAAATGTTGTGAAATCCGCCGCGCTGGCGGTGCAGCGGCTCCAGGGATGTTTTGTGGGACATGGACAAGGCTGGTGGGTGCTGGCAGGGTGATGGCCACCACCAGCACTTCACTGCTGATTATCCCAGCTGCTGGAGTACCCCTGACTTCAGCACGGTGCGTTTTCCATCGGGGTGAGGGCTTGCAGGGGTGAGTTCTGGCAGGGAGGGATTTTGTACCAGCTTTCTGCCCCACTTTGAGTTGCCCCAGGGCTCCTGTGGCCTCTCTGAAGGGCTCATCATATGCAGGAGCTGAGAACACTCACCCTGGGACAAAAAACCCCATTTTCCAACAAGGTGTTAAAGCCTTCTTAAAGTTTTTTTTTTTTTAACATACTCCATGTTATACCTAGAGCACAAACCATCCCCCCACAGTAATTCCTAAGCCAGCAACATACACACCAGCAATCCTGATACAGTATTTTTATGTATAGAAGACTATACTTGCATATATAAATCACTATCTTAATATATAAAAATAAAATAAATGTAAGTACAAATAAAATTACAACTGTAATTGTAAATATAAATAAATATATAGTGTGTGTGTATATATATGTATGTATGGTGCTGCTTTTTCTGCTAGTAGCATCAGTCTGTGATTTAGGCACAAATATTTCTATCCCAGGGCCTTTGGCAGTGAAGTTTTGCCATGTAGCTGCCCCTCCTGTGCAGCAAGCCCTGGTGAAGCCCTGCCAGGAGCCCAGCACCCATGGAATTAGGGAGAAGTTGTTCCTTGTGGATTTACCTGATGATGCTGAAATCGTGGGGTGGAGGGTGGTGAGCCCCCAGTGCCGTGTCCTCCCACCCCAAGCCCTGCTGCCCCACCTTTCCTCTGGAGGGGATGGGGGAGAAGGGGCTAACACCACTGTGAAACTGCAGTTTTAGAGGGTGGTGGTTGTTTTCTTGGGGAAAAAAGACAAGAAACATCATGTCTAAAGATGACAGGCTCGATTTGCTGTGTCATTAACCAGAGCTGAAACTCTAGATGGGCTGGGTCTCCTGCGAGCTGCACACTGCCTCCCTCACCACTGCTGAGCTCTGATTCTGCCAGATAAAGGCCTTTGTGGGTGCATTTCTCTTGCTCAGACCTTGTTTTAATTCCATTGATGCTATTATGCAGTCTATGGGATGAGGAAGTTGTTTCCCTCCCTCTCACATGTATCTGAATGTGCCCCCTAAAATGCACTGGCTCCCCAGCACACATAAGCTCCCCTGGGTATTTGCAGAGGCTTCAAATAAGCACAAAGCACAACCCTCCTTCTCACCAGGGAAAAAAAAATCCCTCGTTCCCAACCTTCCACAGCCTTGAGATCTCATGGAAATGAGCCCGAGGATCCGACCCAGGAGTGGTGTGGTGACACTGGTGTGAGGTGCAAGCAGGCAGCAGAATTGAGAAACCCCACAAAAGCCCCATAACCACCCAATTCTTGGTCCTGGCTGTGGTTACAAACCCCACTCCAGGTTAAAATCAGTTGCTGAGACCCAACTGTGGAGGATGAGGAGAGCAGCCAGGTGAGCTGGGCTGCAGCACAGAGCCACACCAGGGGCTCTGCTGGGCTTATGGACACCAGCACCTAAACACAAAGCACTTTTATAATGAACACGGGTGCTCTGGGCTCTGAGCAGCCCTGCCTGTGCAAGCAGAAAGCTGGAGGCGACAGGGCTCACATGGAGCTTGCTGAAAGGGATCAGTGGAGCCCAGTGTGCCGCCCGCCTGCGCCACATGAGCCAGCTCTGAGCACAGTAGGAAAAAACACCGCAACAGGCAAAGCATCTCCCATTTGCCCCTAAGCTCTGGCTCTTCCTGTGCTGATAACAAGCCCAGTAAATCTTACAGCAGTGAGACTTTTTTTTTCCCCTCTCCTTCCCTCCTCACAGCCTTGTCAGACCGCGCTGGCTGTGGGAGCTGTGGTGGGACTGCCTTCCTCACCCCTGTGTGGGGAAGTATCCCAAAGCATGCAGCCCCCCGAGCATCCCAGCAGGTTCCAGAGGCTTCAAGCCCTGCCCTGAGGTGTGGGAAGGAGCTGGGTGCAGGCAGGAGCTGTCTCCTCTCTAATTGCCCCCGGAGCCCTATGGCTGAGCCACTTGCTGCTATCTCAGGCCATCGCAGCTGGTGCTGGGCTGAGTCAGGAGAGATGGAGACTGATACTGACCCTCTGTCCGACTGACAGGGGTGCAGGGCAAGAGTGAGGGAAGAAAACCTGGGATGTACATGTCCAAAATCTCCCTGACCTTAGTGCTGTGGCTGAAATAGGGAGCTTAGTCAGTGAGCAGGTTCCCACCAGCAGTTTGGTGCTTGGCCCTGGGCTGGATGAGCCCCAGTGACCTGTTAGATGTAGCTCCTGACCTGGGAGAGTTTGAGCCTACAAAACCTGGCAGAAAGAGCATTGCTGTTCTGAAAAAGCAGCTCTGGATATGCTTGGAAGCAGGATGGGGTTTACTGAATTTAGGAGTTATGGTGGGACACAGGGCTCACCATTTCCCATGCAGGAGATGGTCACAGAGCTTCCTCCCAATTGCTCCTTTTATGGCTGAGGGCCAGGTCCCCATTCTGGTCCCACCACGCTGCTATTCCCTCCCCACTGCCACCAAATTGCCCCCAGTAAATGCCAGCATGCCATGGCTCAGCTGCTGCCCTGCTGGGATTTTCCTCCCTCGTGCACCAGCAAACGCTGCTCCTTTTCCTCTTCCTCTCATGAATTCCTCATAAATTTCCCGCTGCCAGCTCCACCAGCCCCACATTCCCATTAAACCTTGCAGGCTGATTGCATCTGTCAGCGTCACTGTCTGGGGCTGGAATGTGTCACCCTGCTCCAGAGCAGTCATGTATTCAGCCGTGGCAGAGCATTTCAGGACAAAGCACTGGGCTAGATCATGGTGGGACAGTTTTCCTGCAGTGGCAAGCGCTGATCCATCTTGTGGAGCGGGAGAAAAGCACCGCCTCTGGATTCTTTCCTATTTATTTTTCCTAAACAGAGGGCTGAGAAGTGCGAGAGTCACCTACCAACAGGATCCTGAACTTTGCTGGAGTGTCCTAAAGAAAGGGAGTTTGCTTTAAAAGGTCTCCAAAATCCCTGAATTTGGAGCAGATTTTTTTTTCCACTGACTCTGTCATGTCTCACCACTTTTGTCCGGATTCTTGGGATGTACAGTTGGTGGCAGGGATGGCCCCAGAGCTGCATGTACTTTGGGATCCCTGCTGTGTGGTAGCAAGGGCTGGGGCTTGTGGGGTCTGGGATGTCCACAGTAGCAGAGGAAGCAGGTACAACCATGACCCAGCACCTCACCATGTCCCTGCAGGCAGTGGGACAGGGAAACTCTGGTGGTGACAGTGCAGTGACTGCCAGATATGACACTCCCAATGCCCACACCAGGTCCCTAATGCTGAGGAGGGGAGGGTCTCTTGAGATATTAGATGTGAAAATCAAACATTCAGAGTTAAAACATAAAATGAAATTACACCTCTGCTCTCATTATCTATGTAAATGTGCAGCTGCATGCAGGAATCCCACATGCTGGAAAATGTTTCATCCTGACCTTCAGGAACTTCATCCCCTGTCCCTGCCTGGGAAATCTCATGCCTGCAATGGCAGAGATGTGTGTTTGGGTGGGGCACGGAGTGAGAGGAGGAGCTGAAGGGACAGCTGTAACCTCGAGGACGGGCGCCCTTGAGCAGAGGCTGTGCAGCAGGAGCGAGTCATTCCCGGCACAGTGATGGACTCAACTGCCTTCCTTTGGGACACATATCCTTGGATGGGACTGTGCCACAGGGAACAGGTTTCCCATTGTTTTTCCTCAGCTATCTGTGCTGGTGTCCTCCAAAGGAGGCTCAGATGTGCTGGGAAGAGCCTCTCCCCAGGGTGCTGCCCAGTGACCTGCGCACGGCAAGGGTGGAAGAGACAGTCAGTCTGTGTTGCTTTGTTTATAAGAACATATTTGCAGTGATTGATGTCTGAGCTGGGGAAGTATGCTTGCAAGTGAGACTTTAAAACATGAATCAAACAATGTTTGGAATATGTATGCTGCTCTGTCAAACATTTCTCGGCGTTTGGAGTCTGCAGAGCCTGCGCGTCCAGAGGTACCAGTGCCTGCACAGAGGTGTCTGCAGGGAAAGCATCCACCAAGCTCTGAGGGTGAGTGTGGGCATCCTTCAGCCTTGCCATCACCTCTCCACACCAGGAGGCTGCTGGGGACAGCTGAGGATCTGCACTCGTGGCCAGGGGTGCACGTGGAGGTGTCCCGTTAAGCGCCGTCCATCACAGGACATTCCTTTGTGCCACGCTCCTTACTGCCAAATTGTCCCCTGGGCTGGCTGAGGAATGAAAGCTGCCCTGGAGGACAGAGTCAGCTTTCAGGCTTCCTTCCCCTCCAGATAACCCCACTGCCCGTGGAGAGAAGAGAGGTCTGGAAGGGGCAGGCCATATCCACATGTTCTCTGAGTGCATTAAGACCCTCAGCCAGAGGAGCACATGCTTCAGGTTAAGCCCCTGAGCAGTCCCAGCTGCAGCAGAATTAATAAAGTCTTCACTTAATCGCTTACTGAATGCTCTCCCTGATAAGGACTGGGGTAGTTTATAATGGACAGGGAATCTTCTCAGGGTTTCTCTTTGCACGTCCTGCTTGGGCTGTCCTGTAGGGGCATCCCTCCACACTGGCATCCCTGCTGCCATGCCAGCTCCTTTGCCCATGGAGTGATGTGGGTTTCCCAGTTAAGAGAGCTGCCTGCACCATAATGCAGGCATTGTGGAGCTCATCCCATATTTTCTGGAGCTCTGCTTTCTCTTCCATTCATAGGGATGTTCCACTTCCCATTACCCATGGAGTGGGGCTGGACACAGCTCATCTCAACAGAACCAGCTGTGGAAATTGCTGCCAGCTGTTAGAACAGCTTTGTTCCAGCTGCTCCATCCCACTTCCTCCAAATCCCAGGGGATACCTTGTTCTTCTAACCCCAAAATGGCCCTGGGCCACCCCCTCACTCCACAGACAGGATCCAGCCATGCCAGCTGAGGTGAGCTCACCCCAATAAGCTGTCCTGGTGGGCAGGACTTCTGGGGTAATGCCAAGCCCACCTTTCCTGGGAAGGGGATTGGTTGGGAGCAGCCTGAGAGGAGCAGGTGCCAGCTGGCTGCCATTCACTGCCCATAAGTGATGTATCCAGCCCCAGACTGGGTGAGGGCATTTGGAACAGAGAGGGACATCAGAAAACGGGCATCCCTCCAAGATGGGCAGACCTTCCTCCTCTAGGCTCTCTGCCCACTGCTGCCCATGGGGACAGCAGGCCTGCCTGTCTCACTCCTCCTCCCAGCCATTCTTTCTTTATTTATTTTCCCCAGGAATCCCAAGAAAACCATTAGAAAGTCTCCTGTTCCTCCACCCAGGCACAGCACCCTTGTGTGAAGTCTCTAAGTGTGTGCATGGAGAACACATCCCATGAGCAGATCCCCTTCTCACGGGTCCGCTGTCGTTGCCTTTTAGCACGAGGGAGATTTATTCACTCCTCGGGTATTTTTAAAAGGCTTTTTTTTTATAGCTGGGCTTCTCCTACTTAGGGGAGATTAGGAGATCGTATTTCATGACTTCTTGTGGATCCCCTTTCGCAGGCTCTAATGAACTATGGATGAGTGACCATGGTAATCCAGTCTGTGCAGGACCTCATTAAAGTCACCAAGGCCTTTATAATAACTGGCTACATCTGATCACATTACTCCTTTAAATCGCTGATTCCACTGGTATATGAGAGCCTGCTCTCAGCCCTGCACAGGCAGCAGGAGCTCTGCTCTGGGCTCTGGCCTCCTGTGCCCCAAAGGAGGCACAATTTGATTAACTCACACTGCAGAAAGGCCATGGGATTTCCCTTCACTCTTTTGCCCAGCCATACCCAGCCAGAGCAGGCAGTGTCCCATCCTGCTGGAAGCAGGTGGATGGCCGAAGAAAGGCTCCTGACATTTCCCAGTTATCAACTAAATTTTGGGAGAGGGCTGGCAAGTGGATCTCTGGGGCCACATCCAGCCTGTGCCCGTGTGATGGCACCAGGGGAAGCCGTGCTTTCAGCTCCATACCTTGTGAAAAGCAGCCTGGAGCAGCTCCTGGCTGACAAATGCCTGCAGCTAGCCCTGCTCTATGCTTGCCACCCCCAGCCCATGGCATCCCCAGGGTGGCAGGGCTCACAGCCCCAGAGCCATGGGATGGACCCCACCCCAGACCTCCAGTAAGATGGAGCCCAGCACTCCAGTAAAACAGGCTGCAGCCCCTCTGGCAGTGGGGTTTGCCCTCCTGCCCCACACTGGGGTGGGGGTCCTGACCCCAGCCCATATCCCTTCCTTACTGAAAGCAGACACAGGCAGCCCAGCAAATATCCAGGGGGCAGGGTGGGAGGGAAAAAAAAAAGACAGATCCATCTGCAAAAACCCAGGCAGAAACATTTCTTTGTCTTGGGAAGTGTCAGCGAAAGAAATTCCCTTTGAGAGTAGGTTTGTGTTTGCAAGACTTCAAACCCCTCATCTGGACAATAACAGCTTCTGTCTCAGGGAATTGGGGCCGCGAGGTACCGGCCAAGCCTGAGGTATTCGAGGTTCGGACGGTAATTAGGGCTCTGGCGCTGATAAGGGTGCAGAGCTCAGCCACCTTGGGCTCTGCTCATGCCGGAGCAGTGAGTGTGCATCACGGCCCGGGTGTGCAGGGCTCCGGCGGCGCAGAGGCACCGGGGGATGTAAACACCGCGGCCAGGGCTCTCCATCCATCGCTGCCACGGCTCGGCACCGGCACCCCGCGCTCGGCAGAAGCGGGATGTGCTCAGCAACCGCGGCAAACACGTCCCCACTGGCAGCAGAACAACACACCTGATTTAGTATAGCAGCGAAAAAAGTGATTTTATTTTTTTTTTTCTTCTTGTCTCGGCCACCCTGCCGTGCCAAACCCCTGCAGCTCCCGCTCAGCTGTGGGTTTGCCACAGGGTAAACTCCTGCCCCAGCATGAGTCCTGATGCACAGGCACACCCAAACACGTTCAGGACCAAAAAACCTGGGGTTTAGAGCTGCTGTAAAGCAAGGATCTGCCTTCACTGCCTTCTCAGCCCGCTGGCAAGGAGCCCCAGGCTGGCAGGGGCTGGTGCCAGAGCTGTGCAGCCCCAGGATGCAGAAGAGGAGGTTGATGCACGGGACTGCAGGCAGAGGAAGGCCGCCGGGGACTTCTGATCATCTCATTAACCATGAGAACGGCAGAAAATAATTGCTCGTGGTTCAATGCAGTCCATCTGTGTGGGATTTTCTCAATAATAAGTGCATACGGCCTGGTTTTAATGTTTTTCAACGTTTTTTAAACTGAAACATTTCCTAGTGCTGAAACCCGGGCAAAAATCAGTTCCAGCCCTGGGGGCAGTGAGGGGATTTAGAGGCACAAGTCTCAGGTTGACTTTTTAACAGGGTTCGTACAAACTATCCTGCCCATAATGCTCGTGTAATTGATGCTTTTGAATACTCCAAGGAGGCCAAGGTCCTCTGAGGCTTTGAAAGTATGTTTTACAGTACTTTCTGATGTGATATATAAAAAAAACCCTGATCATGAGTCAGGCAAGCAAAGCTCTTGAGACTGACTTAAAATTATTTACATGCACACACACCCCTTTTTAAGTGATCACACTTAAATATTTTCAATTTTTTTTTTTTTTTTTTCCTTAAGGAAAGCTGATTTTTCATGCAGAAAACAGCTCTTCAGGACTCTGGCAGTTTTGGTGTAAAAGCTGCCCCTCATCCAGCTGCAGGGATCCAGGGAGTGCTGGACACACTGGCTGGACAAGATTGGGCTGTGCCTTCCTGCAGAAGGGTTCATACCCAGAGCTGATTTGTCTTATTTCCCTGCAAGATGGAGTTTGAGGCTTAACTCTAGCCAAGCAGCAAGTGAATGTGAGGAATTTGCTCGTTGGGATGGATGAAGCAATGGGTTTGGTCCTTTCCAGTTTTTCCCAGTCCATGAAAGCCAAGCAGGTAACTGGAGCACTTTGCCTGGGATAAGGGAACTTAACAGGCATCTTGCAAACACACACACGCTTGTTAAAGTCATGGCTGTAAAAGTGGCTCTCTGGACCTGCCAAAATTCTGTCCTAATAATTTCCCCATGTGGTGAAACACCGGGCATTTATTGTGGCTTTGCTCTGCCACCTTTTCCCCAAAGTGAGAGCACTGGGGGCTACACACCCTGCCCACCCCACTGCCCAGCCCCACCAGCAGCAGCCCCAGCCCCTCCTGGTGACTGGAGAGGGAGTGAGGAATAACTCTCCTAGCCCCTTATCAGGCTTGTTCTTAATCCCTCTTTTAAGTGGCACCGAGTTAACCGGCTCCCTTTCCTGGGGCGTTGCTCAGCGGAGAAGAAATGCTCCCCACGAGGGTCATGGTGACCCCCCTGGGCCCCTCTGTGCCTGGATCCCACTGTGAGGGTGCCAAAGCCCTGTCTCTCCGGCCTCTTTCTGCTCGGGGCTGCCTCCAGGACACAAAGCATTCCCTGACCCCCCCCGTCCCTCCTGTCCCCATTATCCCCACTGTCCTTCCTCCCCAGAGCTCCCATGGGTGTAGCAGTGCCCACCCCAAGGATGCCCCAACAGTGTGGGCTCAGTGCCACTGACAGAGGCTGTTTTGGGAGGGTTTTGTCCTGGGCAACCGTTTGGAAGCTTGAACAGCACAGGAGCCCGGATCCAGCCCGAAGCATTTCAAATATGCCGAGTCTGGGCTGCAGCACCCAGCCTTCCTTAAGTGGGCAAGGGATTTAGTAATCACAGCCTCCCACTGTCCTGCCAAGGGCACAGGAGTACAGCACTGGCCGCCACAAAATACTCTCTAGAGGCTGAATATTGCACAGTTTTCCACCTACCTCCAAAGCCCACAGTGAGAAACTGGGGCTGAGTTTAGCTGTGCACCTTCCCCAGCTGTGGCTCACATGATGGGGGCTTGTAGGGTTTCCAGGGGTTGTTGGTTACATGGATGATAACATCACATAATTAACATATAACATCACATAACATCACATAACATAATTGTTGTGATTAGTGATAATCACTAATAGATAGAGAGAGAAACAGGAAAGAGAAAAAATGGATTTTTGGGTATCTCTGCATCACCCTCGGGGAGTTCTGCCAGCACAGTAGGGAAGCAGACAGTGTTGCACTGAGCTCAGCATTTTGGGAACTGCCATCAAAACTGAGAGCTCCCCTTTCCCACTCACTTTCTAACTGGTTTGGGTTTCACAGCTCTCCCCAAAAACACCTAGTGGGGAAATAATGAGATTTTGGTGCAGGACAGCTACCAAGAATCTTCATGTAAAGGTTGTAATGTGCTTATGTGATCCCAGTTATACTGGTTTGGTTTGGTTTTGGAGGAGACACCTTCCAGATTTAACCATTTTTTGCTGAGTCCCTTCAAATCACGGAATGTGAACTTAGGGCGCAGAGGAAACAACTCTTAGAGACGGGAAACCAAGTCATGTTTTTAAATGTCACTTGGACTTTCTCAGCCCATACTCCAGGCTTTGCCTGAGCTGATTAGAGTTTGATTAGAATTTACAAATAACTTTGCTTACCTCCAAATTTACATTTTTTATAGTGAATATATACTTCTCCAACAATTTTTGTTGTTGTTGCTGATGGGTAAGGGCAGTTTGGGCTATGAAAAGGAGAGGGTGGCAGTGGATTCTTTCCCTTCATGGCTTTGCCAAAAAGTGGGAACTCCATGAGCAGTGGAGCCTGGACAGCACCCAGAGTGGGGACACACTTTGGGAGCAGGGTGATCCATCCTGGAATGGGGGTGACAGGCTAGAAATGGGTGGCATATGCTGGGAAAGGTGTGATGCATGCCAGGAAGATGTGAGACACTGCCAATGGGGTGACACATACCAGGATGGGGATGTTATTCACTGGGAAGGGGGGGACACAAGACAGGGTGATGGTGACACAGTTGCTGTGGAGGGTGTGACACACGCCAAGAACAGGTGACTCTTGCTGGGAAGGAAGTGATGGACATCAAGAGAGTGACAGACATCGAGAATGGAGTAACACGTCCCAGAAAAGACATGATGCCCATCAGGAGAGCAGGGCAGGGCCAAGCACCCCAGCCCAGCAGCTGCAGAGGGCACAGGGCAGCCAGCATGGCACTGGTGTGCAGCAGCATGGCCAGATGCTGCAGTGACAGGCCAGCTCAGCTGCCACACACGTGTGTCCATGTGTGGAGCAGCCCAAGAAGGAGCAATGCCTGGAGGAGCTGCTCCCCTCTGCCCAGCAGCAGTACCCAGCACTGGTGCTCGAGCTGTGGCTAATGTCCTTTCGCCGTCTATTATACAAATAATATAAATAACTCCTCCTTGGACTTCAAACATGCCACTTCAGATGTATGGTGGGAGATTACAGAGTTTGTTAAAGCTCAGGTCTTCAATCATCCGGGCAGTTTCGAAGCTGCTCACTAAAATACAGATCAATGCTTCAATTTTATGGGAGGCCTGTCCCATGTGACCAGACTCAAATCCCCTATTTTATGGCTTGCTTATACATTCTTGGTGAAAAACGGTTTACATTTTGGGCCCCGGGAGCTCTCCTAAATCAGCTGCCAGGTTTTTGCAGCTGGTAGTAAAGGGAAGCGCTGTCATCGGGCTGCCCGGAGGTGAACAAACGAGCCGCCAGCCACGGGACTGACGGCTCGCCCCGACCCGGCTGCTGCTGCCACAGGGACAGCAATTCGGCGAGGACACGCTGCCTGTGACGCCCTGGGCACTCCCCCAGAGGCGCCATCCCCACGGCAGCATCTCCCCCTGGGAGACCCCAAAGCTTCAGGGCTTCAGAGACACTCAGATGAAAGGGTTAAGCTGGGCTGGATGGCTGGAGAGGAGAGGGATGTTAATCCCTCAGCTCTGGGTCTGCTAATTATTTGCTGATTCAGCTGCTGAGCAGAGCCCAGCTCCACAGCAGCTCGGCCCTCGCCTGCTGTCAGCACTGAGGTGCTGATGCTCCTGCTGTCATTTTTGGGGTGCTGCGGTTGGCGTTGCCTGTTTTGTCCCACGAGGCAGAGCTGAGCTCCAGCTGTCCTATCTTGAGAGCAGCAGTGTGTCAGAAGCAGGTTTGGCAGGGAAACTTAGGCACAGGTTATCCCTGCGCAGACCCAAAGGAATGGTGATTTTATCCTCTCATTTTCCAGCGGTGCTCCACCCTTTCCCTTCGCTGGTGAGCGTGACAAAGGGCACTGAGGGCTCGGTCCTCTTGGAGGATCCTGAGCCTGAGCAAGGAAAGCAGCTGCCACCCATCACGGTGACACAAGGACCTGCAGGAATGTGCCAGAGGGGCAGGATTTGGTACCGCACCCATCTTTTCCGACTTTACTACTCCCCTCCTTTAACGATCACAACAAGCTCCCAGCATTTCCTGCCATCCAAGATCCCTGAGGTTACCACTAAGAAGTCCCCTCCAAAGCCCACCAACCCCGCTCTCAGCTGCCACCTCACCCGGGCAGCCTCAGCTCCGAGCTAGGGCGGTGACGCTCGGCTCCTCCCGGGGGAGCAGAGGGGCCGTCGGCAGCAGGCGGTGCCTGCAGCTCCCACACGTTTAAACACCTCCTTGCCCGGCCCCTTCCCGACAGCACTGTCACGGAAAGCAGCTGCTTTTGACAGAAAAGGGAACTCCGGGCTGCAGAATAGTGCAGGTGAAGGGAGCCTGAAGGGTGAAGGTGGGAGCCCGGGTGTGCTGGTGGGATGATGAAGCCAAGCAAACCTGAAGCAGGGGTGGGATGTGGTGCTGTGGGGTGGGGGGCTGGCTGAGACCATGGGCTCAGTTTTTCCCTTTGTTCCCATTTTTTTCTCAGTTTTCCCCTCAGTTTTTCCCTCACCTATCCCACCCCCTGGTTCCCCTGCACAAGGAGGTTTGTGTCCTCATGGGGTTACCACAGGTTTTCCACTTTTGTGATGCGATGGTTGGATGAGATGCATTCAAAATTTATCTGGACTGAGCTCCTCCAGCGCCTGCCCAAGCAAATCTTCACAGCACCATGGTGGCATCCTGAGGAAACCCAGCTCCTTTGCACTGCCCCTGACTCCATGGTGCCAAGGTGCTGAGCATGGCTGGGCAGGATTCCCTGTCCTCCCCTCTGGTGATGGCCAGTAAAATGCCAGGTGATTTTATCCCACCCTTATTAAACAAAGCTGAATTTCTATCTTGGGGAAAGTAGACAGCATCCTCCTGCTCCAGATATTTAGTGGATAGCTGAAGGGAGTTTCTTTCCCTCTTGCAAATGGGTAGCTTCATAAAGAATAGAAAAAGAAAAAAAATGAAAAACGGCCACATTCATCTTGCTTTGAAAATGATGTAAATAAATCAGTTCACTCCCAGAATAAGCTCTGCCTTCTTTCTGTGGTTGACTCCTGCCAGTGCTAATTGGAGCCAATAGGCACATCACGAGGGGAGCAACCCCCTTTACAGGTAACACTTTAGCCTGGCGAGCATGTTTACAGCCTTATTTCAAAGCCTTAAGGAGGAAGGATCTGTCATAAACTCTGGCAGCTTTCGCTGAACAAACAGTGCTGCTAGAATAGTTAAACCCCCAGCATTTGGGTGGAAAAAATATAGAAAACACGTGTGTTTCCATGAGAGTTCTGCTGCTGTGCAGAGCTGGCTTTGTGGCACTGCAGGGCAGCCGCAGAGCCTGGCAGCTCCCAGGTGATGAGGAGCCATCTCTGGCAGGGCTTGAGGACATTGTTTGGTCTGGGTGACCCTGAGGACACCTTGGGACCCTCACCCTGCCCATGGAGAGGCATCCATATAATCCCAGTGCAAGGCTCATGGAGATATATTCCCTTTACTGTGCTTGTCCTAAAATGAGCTCTTCAACTTTTGAGGTGCCTGAAGATGATCTAGAAGAAAACCACCGTTCCCAGTCAATGAAGCAGTTAGGTGCTGGTTTGTTTTTTTTTTTTTTAAAGAAAAAAAATATCTTGGGGAAACTACAGAAGTTAGGCAAGACATTTTCAGGATTACTTTTATCTAAAGAAAAGAAGGAGAGATTTCCTGCAGTACAGATGTCAATGAGGTTTATAGGGAAAGCTCTGTGCAGGTGTCAATGAAGGAGTGAAGGAGCCGTGTCTGGGATTGGGATGGGGGGACCATGGCCCCCACCTGCAGCTGGTGCTCCTGATGCTGGATGCTGCATCTCTTGCTGCAGTGCCATCTGCTCAGCCATCCTCACCTCTAACACCTGAGCATAAACTCAGTGTAAATAATTAGCAATAAATCAGATCTTCCTTGCTCAGACCTCCTCGATGGTGCCCTTTGTCACCACCCCTGCACACAGTAGCTGATGGTGCCATTTCCCACCCTCTGAAGGGTTAGGACCTCCCTGTCCCAGCAGGGCAGGGGAACAGGAGGCTGGCAGGGCTCCAGCAGGGACAAGGCACTGCCACAAGCCTTCCCCCAAAGATGAATGGCTGCCAGTTTTCTTAATCCAGCCACTTTGGAAAAATTGTTTGTTCTCATCCTGTTTGAAACAGCTTCAAAGTGGCTCCAGTCTAGACTGTGCCAAGATAAATTACAAACCTAAAGCTCTGATATAAACCATAGGGGAAGCAGTCATTTGCTCTAATGTAATTAAAACAAGATATTATAATGTATGTAAGTATGTATATGTGCAGGCAGGCTCTCCTGGCAGGGAAGGAGTAGGATGCTGCCAGGCTATCAACATCAGAGACCGGACCCTCCCTCCTGGGCTGGGGGTTTTGTCCCTTTAAGGGGTGGTTGAGCAGGGAGGCCACGCCTCCAAAACCTGACAGCCAATCAGGCTGTGACAGGTACCTGTGACATCACTGCAGCTGCTATAAAAGGTAAAGGCACTGAGCTCTCCTGGGTGGTGGTTGGACATTGTGGTTGGTCATGGGCATGATCGTTGTTCATGGTCATATTCCATGATCCTGGTTCATGGTGGTTGACTGTATCCATGATCCTGGTTCTTGGTGGTTGATTGTATCCATGATCCTGGTTCATTGTGTTGGTCATGCCCACGATCCTGGTTCATGGTGGTTGGTCACATCCATGATCCCAGTTCCTGGTGGCTGGTCACATCCATGATCCTGGTGTGCAGTGGCTGGTCACATCCATGATCCTGGTGTGCAGTGGTTGGTCACATCCATGATCCTGGTTCCTGGTGGCTGATGCCCATACGTGGGGCTGGTGTGCGATGTCATTGCTGGAAGCAAAGTGGAGGCTCTGGAGAGGTGGCAGCATGACAAGGGAGGTGCAGACCACGGTCATGGGAGGAAGGGAACGGCAGAAGGGCTGCCCTGATGGAGGAGATGAGGCAGGGAACGGGAGTCTCCCAGCATCAGGATGCCTTCTGCCAAAGTGTATCTGATGGGAACTTTCCTCCAAACCTCCCATGGAGGCAGCTCAGGAAAAGGGCTCTTACTCCACAAAATTCAGAGGGAAATAAACACTTCTTCCTTCATCCAGAATAGGTCTAATTTGTGATGAACTAGATCTAATAATAAGCAATTTTCCCACTTCAATTAAATGCAACTCAAGAGAAGTAGATGGGAATTCCCTTGTTCCTTAAGTCTCTTTTCATTTACTGAAAATGAGGAAGGAGGAGAAAAAGGAAATACAAAGAACAAGCTCTGAAATTTGGGGAAAAGGAAAATAAATAAAATCGGGATAAAAGTTACAATTCTGAGTCATTTTGTTGACAAACAAAAGAGCCCTTGATATTTAATGATTATATAAATTTAGGAGACTTTTAAAAAACTTCATTAATTTTTACCATGACTTGGGATACAGACAAGGATCAATGAAAGTTAATCCTATGAAAAGAGGCAATTACCAGCTCATCTGTGTGTCATTTTGTCTTAATAGCATTATGACACTTGTAAATTAAGATACGTGTATGTACAGCTGGAATTTAATGTGTGTGAACATATGTGTATGCAGACATGTGTGTGAGTGGACACCTTCATGCTGTACATCATCCCTCCATTCCACATTCCTCCCCAAAGCCACGGCCTGGCTTTAACATCCCTTGGATCTCCTGCCAAGGGATCTCTTTCCTTGGAGCTTGCAGCACTGGGTCTTCCAGCCACTATCTCAGGTGTGAGATGCTTTCAACCCTGCGCTAAGCACAGCACGATTCTTTTTCCAGTTAGGAAAAACAACTGAAACGCCTGGAAGTGCCGAGGCGCCGTCCCCAAGGGTGCGGTGGCAGCGGGAGGGGTGGGGACACCACGGCGTGATGCCCCGGTGTGATGCGTGAGGAGTTTCCCCGGTGTGATGCCTGACGGATGCGTGAGGAGTTTCCCCGGTGTGATGCCTGACGGATGCGTGTGGAGTTTCGGCTCGTGCCACAAGAGGTCTCACGGATTTCATCGGGACCATCGGAGGAATAAAATCCTGCTTAATGAAAGCAGGATGTAATGTAACGCTCGTGGGACGTCTCAGGTACAGATGGAGTGTGGCTGTGTCTGAGCCCTTACTTTCCCCGGGAGCAGCCCTAAATCTCCCTCCTGACATCCCAAAAGCCGGTTCCAAAGCTATTTTATGCCTGTGAGACTGCTGCCTGTGAAAAGCAAATTGTCCCTCATCAATGCTGTCAAATCACTTGGAGGACATTTCTATGGGATGCTTTGGGAGCCTGCAAGCACAGAGAGCCCGTGGCCACGAGGCAGAATCCCCTCTGGGGCCGAGCTGCTGCTTTCACCCCTCGTGCCCATGGCAGCGCAGGTAACCTGCTTTGCTCCTTGCCCGTGTCCCCTTTACCTTCCCTTTGTCACCTCCGCAGCTCCGTGCGGGCAGAGCGCGGTCCCCTCCCCGTGTCCCCCCCCTGGGCTGCTCCCAGCACCCACGCGGGCTCTGTGACCACAGAGCTAATTTTCAGCTCGGCGCTTTGAAGCCCCGAGGAGGGGAGTTGTTGTTTTTGTTTGCGAGCGCTTATCGCCGCGATGCTCCCGCCTGTCTCCCGCCGATGGCTCCGGCCTGCCGTCCGCGCAGCCCCGCTGCCAGGGACCGCCGGGCTGCCAGCGCCGCCTGATAAGGATGATGGATGGGGATGAGGATGGCTCCTCCATGGCCGGCTGCTTACTGGGAGCCAGAGCCGGCCCAGCGCTCCCTGAGCCTGGAGGAATGTGAATTGGTGGGATGGAGAGCCAGCAGGGGATGCTGAGCCCTCCACCAAGCCTGACAGTGGGTGCCGGTACCACACGTGTGCACCCCCACGTCAGCCAGGCTCCTGTGCACACCCCTCCCGCTGAGCAGGGTGGGCAGAGCACATCCAGACCCACAGTGGGGAGGAGATGTTCCCACCCTGCTCCATCAACTCCAGAGTGAGCCCACCCTGGTCCTCTCCATGGGATAAGAGCAGTGGGTGGCTTTGACAGGTGATGAGGGGACTGCCCTGTGCTCCCAGGGTGACACCACATCTGTTGCAGCAGCCTGATGCCAGGGGGAGAGCTGCAAGCAGAGGGTCTTCACTTGCTGTGCCAGGGAGATGCTTTTGTTTATATCAGGTTTCCTGGGCTGGGAGCAGGTCTGTGAGGGCTCTGCACACCCTGACCTCTTTGGGAGGGTGGGCTCCAGCACTGAGGGTCCTACCCTGGGTTTAGGGCATCCCAGCATTGAAATGATGGTGCATCCCCATACCTTCACCTCTGGGTCTTCCCAGCCCTCAGGGAGGCTTTGCAGTGGTTTTCAGAGCTGGGCTGCTGCAGACATACCTGGAGCTGCTTCCTCCGTGGGCCAGCTCTTGTTCCTCACTCAAAGCAAGCCAAGGGAAACATTTTTGTGCAGCTACCACAAGGCCCATGTTGTAGATTTTTTGCAATGGTGTTCTTGTTTCTCTCCCTTACCACAAGTTTTCTTGGCTTACCTTTGACCCAAACCTCCCTCCCATTTGTATTTCTTTCCCATTCCCTTTCTCCTAACCTGGCCAAGGAGGATTCAATGCCTCTGTTCCCAGGTGTGAGCTGCAGAAAGCAGCCAGCCCAAATCCTCTTCCCCTGGAAAGAGTCTGGATTTGGTTCCCTCTAACAGGCAGGATAATGAAGAGCCCAGAGCACAGAGACTGCCTCTAGTCCATTCCCCACAGCATCACTCCCTGAGCCCTGCCAAATGCAAACCTGGGATAAAACACCCTAATTCCAGCCCCTCAGTCAGACAATGGAAAAAATTGGATGCCTTTCCACACCAGCCTCATTACGAGGGGTTCTTAAATGGAGGTTGTGCTTGTAATTAAATAACCATATCTTGGCTCCCCAAGACAGGAGGAAAAGGCAATTTGAAAATGTATTAAAACAGAAATTTTGGCAATTCTCCTGGATTCAGAACAATTCATGGATTTAAATTGTTCCATTTCAAAAATGTGTGCTTGCTTTCAATGGAATTAAATAAAGATGTGCAAGATGGAGGGAAAGCAGTACTTTCCTGGATGCTTTTCCCTCCCTGGCTATGAAGGGAAGGGGTAAGTCTGGGCACTGAGAACTTCCTTGGTAGCTGTGTGGGCTGCTCGGTGTGGCTGACGCATGGGCTGACTCAGCTGAGGAGTATAAAAAAGTAAAAAGTCCTACTAATGCCAAATTTTCCAAAGTTTTTCAGCCTGGTTTCTGGTTTTACTCTTACCTCTGGCACTCCCTAACATGCTCCTGCCACTGGTGGGACCAGCTCCCCAGGCATCAGCTGTGACTGTCTGGGGATGGACAGGCTCTTCTTCTCCAGCTGCTTTTTTTTTCAGGGATTAAAAATAATGGTCCCAAGGTTGCTAATAAAGGACTCCTGAGGCATTTTGCACTCTTTCTTTTGGCACGAAACATTAGTAATAGCATCATTACACGAGTTTCCACATCTACAGGGGGAAACTCATGAGATATTTGAGAACACATCAAAATCTAACACCTCTTTTACTCCAAGAAAATATAAAAAACATCCAGAATTTCTCTTTAGACAGCTCTTGTGCTGGGAAGGTTTAGCTCAGTGATAGCAGCCAAAGCTCCTCACTTGTCCAGGGGTAGCTACTGGGAGGAATGAGAAGCTCCAGAAGAAAGTGACCCCCTGGCAGAGCACTTGCACACCTTTGCCTGCTTGTGCATTTAAGAATCACTTATTTTAAGCCCCAAACAGAAAAATCCTGTCCCTTCTCCTTCTGGCTCCTCTGGCATCACATGTGTGTGTGTCAGCTGGGAGCTGAACGGGAGATGAACTGTGAGATGACTTATCTGGGTAGCAGGGAAGATGCAGGAATAGCTTGAATCCAGCCCAAATCCTGAGCTCTGTGGGCTTGACATAAGCATTTAAGCCTTTGGTTGGGATCTGAGGATAGAAGAGGGCTGGAAAACACATTTCTTTTGTGGTTAAAGGTCCTTTTGCCAGTCCATAAATCCAGAGGGAGGTCTGTTTATTCTGTTTACTGCAGTTACCTAACCTGTGAGCCTGTGTGTAAATCATGGCAAGCTGTGATTTAGGGGGGGCTGCTCTCCCTGTGGCGTGTGCACTGTGTCCCTGCCCAGACCCCCACACAGGCAGAGGCATCTTCCAGAAGCTGGGAGATAAGAGCAATAAAAGCTGCAGCTCTCTCCAGTGCCACTGCATCTGCTTTGGCACAATCACACATTGCTGTGAACTGGTGGCAAGAGGGACCCAAGCCCAAACGATGCTTTTCCCTTTCCTTATTTTGAGGAAGCAGCAGGCATTTCCCAGGTGCAATGTCCCATTTCCACCCCATCACCTCAGGGGTGTCCAAGAGCTGCTGTCTGATGGGGCTTGGCCAGGTGAGGGGGTGGCCAGACTGATAACCCCCCTGAGTGCACAGCACGGGCAGCTGCTGCCACAGCCTTCCTCACCTGAGATGTGCTGATCCCTGCAGCCAAAATCAGCTGCCTGATAAGGGAATGACTCCCAGATAATGGTGCCAGTATTCCAGATGAGCCCCCCAGGCCCTGGGGGAAACTGTCTGTGTTGTCTGTCTGTAGAGCAAGAGCAAGAGGAGAGTTTGGGCAACTGAAAGGAGAAAAAAAATCCCATTTGAATCTCCAGGCCTGGCACGCTGGGCTTTGACACAGGCTTGGCAACAGAATAGGGGCGATGCAAAGCCGGACTGCCACAAGGGAGGAAAGTGACCCCAGTCCAGGGGCTCCCCACTTCCCACAGCCTGGGCTCCATCCTCCAGAGTCCCTTCAGCCCTCTCTCCACCTCCTCCCACCCGTCTCCCTTAAGCAGCCACAGGATTCCCTTGGCCTTCTCCTCTAGGACGCTGCTGCCAGTTTTGATGCAAACCATTGCACTCTCCCAGCTCCCCCCATTTCCAGGCTGGAGCAGCACAGGGGGGATCAGCTCAGGTCCTTGCTGTTTAGTCTACCCATCAGATTGGTGACGAGCAGTCTAGCAGCTGGCAGAAAGCACTTCTCTAATTGCTTGGATGCTGGCTCCGAGCTGTTTGTCCAGTGGATCTTTCTTTAAATCCTAGAGCAGGGGGAAGGGGAGGATGATTGGCAGGAGGATGGGTGAAAAATTTTATGTTCCCAGAATTAAAGTCTGGGCAGGCGGAAAGCTGCTGAACTCAAATGAGAGGGATTTGGGGTGTTGTTCACTGGGAACAGTAAAATCAAGAAGTGCAGCATCCTCCAGCCTGGGATGGCTCACTCCACCTTTGGGTTGGAGAATCCTTCATTAAAAAGCTGGACAGGCAGCCCATGGTTCTGGGTGTGCAGATGTTCATGCAGATGTGAGTGTGCATTTGGTGGTGAGGGTCTGAGGACCCCTCAGCCTGGAGCATGTGGGCAGTTTGGTCCCTCCAGTTCCAGATGTGATGCAGGGGGAGGTCCTGGCTTGACTTCAAGGTTTGAAGGGCTGAGGAGCCTCATTTGGCTTCAACTCACGTGTGCACCCGAGTATGTAGGCAAAGCAAGTGACCTAGGGTGGTCCTCAGGGTTTTGGGGTCCCTGCTTTGAACATGGATCAAAGTGAACCCCCAAGAGCTCCGGGCTGCCAGCTCAGGGAGGGATGCAGATGCTCAGAGGAGTCATTGCAGTAGCGAGAATGACAAAGTGGATAGTCCAACCTGACCAAAGAGATGGGCTTTGTTTTCTCTAGAAAGCTGGAAATGGAAAGGGACATGATGAAATCTCCCAGGACCTCTGAGACTACAGTGATCAATTGATCTCAGGGTCTGCTGAAGTTGGGACAAAATGGAATCAACTTAATTTGTAATGAGAAAGTTCAGAGGTCAGATATAAAGACAAAGGATTCAGTCACCGTAGGGCAGTCAAACCTGGGCCAGGTTATGGTGCTTTAAAACCAAGCTGGACAAGGCTGTGGCAGGGCAGTCAGGTGCAGGCGTGGGGCTTAGAAGGGCTTTAATTCCCTGAGCTTGGTGCTCAGGCAGGGCACACACAGTGGCAGCATGCACCAAGGACATCCTTGCCCTGCATGCCTGGCTGTCCCCATTCCAGCAGCTGTGTCTCCTAACTGGCTGCACGGGTTTGACCCAAACCACTCATGCCTCTGTCACAGCACAGCCGAGACCATTCAGTGTCCCCGCAGCAGCTCCTGCCCTGCAATGGGACAGGGACCAGTGAGATCCCCCCAAGCCCTCTCTCCCCCTGTGGCTCTGCTCTGGAGGTGGCATTTCTAAGCCCAGGAGAGAAAAGCTCGACGGCTCTTAGACACTTACAAGCTATTTTACAGGAATTTTCAAGCTATTTTCTAAGCTTTGTTTTGGGCTGGTGCCTTTTGGCATTTTAAAGAGAAAAATTATGTGGAGGCTGAGGCTTACTAAAATCCAAAACTCGACCACTCCTGCAAAAACAACGCTGCTTGTTCTAGGCTGGCTTTTATGGCTGCCTGTGCGTGATGAAAACTGGCTGGGGCTAGCGGCAGAGCGGGGTGGCTATTGCCACATCCCAAACCGCATGTTCGCGGGTGTGTTCCTGATTTGTTGAAGCGCTCCGGCTTCGGAAAGGTTCCGTTCAAACAGAGAGGCTGGGGAGCGGTGCTCGTTTGGGGTTTTGTGGCTCTTTTCATGTTACTTTAGATCTCTGGTTAAATAAGCAGAATTAATCAAGATTAATCAAAAGCAAAGCGGTTTCCTCCCCTGTCGCAGGCTGCGAGGAGCACACGCACTCCACAGTTACAGACCGCAGCAGGAAAGCTCCCAAGCACCGCATCCCCCCAGCTCACGCTCCTGCCTGCATCCTTTCGGCCGGTGCCTGCAGTCTGCTGGTGACTAAGGAGGTTTATCTGCAGGGCTTTGCAATCAAAGGGCTGCGATAGGCAGGGGAGGATTAACCCCAGAAGGGGAGGAAAATCCCTGGCCGCCTCCTGCTCCATACATCAAACGCCGCGGCCGCGCGGCTCATCTGCAGCACAGCGCAGCCCTTAAACCCGGGGGAGCCCTTGGAGACCCTGGGAGCCGGACGAGACCTGAGATCCGCATCCTCCGGCCCCGGCTGGGCCGGCCCGGGACACCCCAGCACCCCTCAGCCTGTCCCAGCCTCGGGGCTCCCACTCGTGCCCATCACCCTCCTCCGGGCTGCTCCCCCGAGTTCCCCCACGCCACAGCCCGTGGGGATGGGTGTCCACTCGGCAGCACTGTGCGTGCAAAGAGGGAGGGGGTGCAGAGAGGAAGGGGGTGCAAAGAGGGATGGGGTGCAAAGAGGGAGGGGGTGCAAAGAGGGATGGGGTGCAAAGAGGGAGGGGGTGCAAAGAGGGATGGGGTGCAAAGAGGGAGGGGGTGATTCATTCCATGGTCACGGCACAGGTCGGGAACAGGATATCAGCTGTGCCACTCTGGCTGCCAAGCCTGCCCTCCTGCCCAGCCAGGGACAGGATGCACTCCCTGCTGTGCAGGGATGCAAGGGCAGGCTTCCCTGGGACCGGAGCATGTCCCTGGCATTACAGGGCTTCCCTCCCCGTGGTTCCCATCCCACGGGCTAATGCTTACTGCCACAGATCCTTTGGAGGCTTTTTGCACTTACCATGGAGGCAGCAGCCAGCTGCAAATCCACAGCCCAACGTGTTCATGAATTTGCTACCTGTGCAGTGCTCCTTTCAGCCCAATCTGCGTGTCCTGCACCCCAGCCCAGCCCTTTCCCTCCCGTGCCAGGTGCTGGATCACACCCTCTGCAGGCTGAGAGCAGTGAGATGTTCCACCTGGGCAGTGCCAACATCCACAAATGGCACCGTGCCACACACTTTCCCCTGGATGACTGATCACCACCAGGGCTTCAGAGAAGAGAGATGCTAGCCCTGGGAGCTGGAGGAGTGTTTCAACTAGAGCACACAGCTAATGCTGTGATGCCTTGTTGAACATATCCAAGAGCAGCTGTGACATCCTTCTGGCTGGTGAGTGGTCCCTGAGCCAGCAGAGTAGTTTGATATTTGGAGGAAAGCTCAAGGGAATTTTTAAGGGGAAGGATCCTGTTTTTGCAGCTGTAACAGTTTCCTCAGAAGAGGAAATGGCCTCCCTGCCCAGTCCACAAGCCAGCCTCTGGGAGACAGCCAGGCATGGATGCTCCAGGTCGAACTGCTGTGATCCATGCTCCTGTCCTAAACCTTCAGTTTAGCAGGAAGCCCCCCATGAACCCTCACGCAGGCAGGAGGGGGGTACCCAGCCCAGCACAGAGGATGTGTGCTGCCACTCTGGCACTGCCACCTGGCCATGATTCCAGGCAGCTGCTCAGTGCTGGCCATACCCCTGGAGACCTGCTGAATGCCCTGTCTCACACGGAACATGATCCTGGCAGCTCATCCTTGCTGGCCAGGGAAAGGAGCGGTGCTGGAGCCAGAGAGCTGTGCTGGGCAGGATGGGGACAGCTCCCATGGCACAGGGAGCACAGGGAGACCGGCAGCAAGTGCATCCCACGCTGCATCCCCGCTCTGGGAGTGCTGGGGAGGCAGGATCGTGGGGAGGGCTCTGCACAGCAGCACAGGGCACTGCCAGACCCACTCCTGACGGGAGCTGATGGCCAAGAGGGTTATCCCGGGCTGTCTGCAGCTCCATCCACCTCCCTGCGCATCCGCAGCGGGAAAAACTCAAAGGAGCAATGCAGGATGCATGTGCTCACCGTGCTGTAGGGATTTCCCTCCCACCTGACCGTCACCTGGCCAGCAGCATCCGCAGGACGGGACCCGGGAGGGCGGAATGGGGCCAAGCCCCGAGCGGAGGCACAGTCCACATGTGCCACCGCCTGGACACTCGGCGCAAGCGACGGGAAAGCTCCGATCCCGCGGAGGAGCCTCCGGGTCTGCTGGCCCTGGGAGGGACAGGGAGGGCTTTGGCTCTCCTGGGACTCTCCTGCCGGCTCAGCGGGACCCAGAGGGGCCGCGGGGCTCAGAGACAGGACTCTGGACCAAGGGTGTCGTGGGTGGTGTCACCCACAGCCCTGACAGCGCATCCTCCCCGCTGGGCTCTGCTGTTTGGGGGTTTGGCTCCCCCGTCCCTGAGGAAAGCAAGGCACCGCAGGAGCAGCAGGGTTTAGGATCTGTTACCTTAAACTATCTGCACACTTGCAAAGAGCACGGAAACTGGGTTTTTTCACCTCCGGTTTCTGCCAAGCCAGCCCTCCAGGGTGCAGTCGGGGTTGGAAGTAGCTGTGTTGTCTGTGGAGCAGAAATTTGGGGAAACGAGGTGAAAGAATTGGCTCTCACTGATGCCGAGAGCAGAGGACAAAGAAACAAACAAAACAAACACCCCCCCCCCAAACAAACAAACAAACAAACAAAACCCCTTGGAAAACGGGATTTTCTATAAACCCGCTGCACGGCTATTTGCGCGGCTATTTGCGCGGCTATTTGCGCGGCTCTGCGCACACGGGCTCCTGCAGAAGCGCTGCTGTGTGCCCTGGCACCGGCGCCGCGGGATGCCGGCTCTGCGAGCTCCGATCTTATCTCGGGGATGCCCCGGCCAGAGCCAGGGCGGATCAACCGCTGCTCTGCCGAGGACACCTTGGAAACAAACATCCCAACCTGTTCCTGGGCTGTATTTCTGGGATGAAGCCAGGCAGCAGGAGGCTTTCTGCTTCCCTGCCCCGGGCAGCTACTTTTCAAGCAAATCCTTTGTTCCCGCAGGACAAATGTTTCCCTTTGGAAGGAGGGGAAGGGCTGTTTTTCACGGGTTGGGGAGGCAGGGAGGAGAGCAGCGGGGCTGCGGGCTCCCCCGGGCCGGGCTGCCGGCGGCAGGTGGCAGCAGAGCCGAGCGGGGGCTGCGCTCCGCTCCCGGGGTCCCCTCGTCCCCCGACTGCCCTGATCGCGGGGCTCCCCCGCTCCCAGGTTCGTCCTGGAACGAGCCAGCAGCAGCATTCCCTTCCAAACCCACGGGGCGAGGAACTTCCCTCCTGCCTGTGCCGTGCCCTGGCTCCTTTCCCAGCAGGAAAGGGGAGCACGCAGGCAAATTCAAGGTGGATCTGCGCTGCTCCCCATCCTCAACCATCCCAAAGCTGCCACCGGGAGCTTTGCAGGGCCCCGCTGGGCACAGTGACAGTTCAAACATTTCTCTGCTTGCACCATCCTGGGGTCTCATTCCCCCCGGAAAGGATAAGCAATTCCCTCTCCATCGATTTTCTCTCTCAGGAGAGAGCCCCAGGGAGAAGGGGAACCCCACCTCACCTCCAGATACTCTCCAGGAAAACAAACAAAAAAAGCAGAGCACAAGGCTGTGGGAGCCATAAACAGGTTTTCAGTGGGTTTTCCGCGGCACCATCTGCTGGGAGCTCAGGCAGAGCCCACGGCAGAGCAGGGCTGGCCGAGGCACCAGGCAAAGCTCTCCCCTGGCACCTGGCTCCAGTGCAATGCTGGGAGGGGGCCAGGGACACCCCCCTTCATTCTTGGGGTGCTCTGGGTGCCTGTTTACAGGGTCAGGTGGTTTTGTTGAGTCACGGGGCAGGGCTGGCAAGTGCCCAGAGCTGCAACATCAGCTGGATGGAGGCTTGGGGCTGTGCCATTCTCAGAGAAATAGTGGGGGAAAAAAGTGTAACCCCTGGCAGGGTGCTGGGAGCATCCTCCCCAGACTGCCATGCTCCTCTAACACCCTGCTTGGTCAAAAAAAAAAAAAAAAAAAGAAAAAGAAAAAAAAGAGGAAATAAACTAAAAACATGGAGAGAAAAAAATAGACTGCTTTGAGAGCACAGAGCCCTGGCTGGTGGAGCAGCTCCTGCCAGGAGGGTGGGCACAGGAATGGGGTCAAGCTGCCCTGAGAGACGTGGTGTGAGTTGCAAAGCTGGAAGCTGGGACCAGGTCCTGATTTGGAGCCATATGATTTTAGGAAGCTCAGGTCTGGCCACAGGGGCACATGGAAGCTGCTGCAAGCAAGAAAAGAGTGTCTGAGCCTGTAAGTGCTTCTGAGCAGGACAGGGGGTGTTTGGGACCAGCTGGGGATGCTGGTGGTGGAGGATCTGCAACCTGTGGTGCTGAGCCAACCCCTAATATCTCCTTTTTAGTCCCTGGATCTCCTCTCCCTGGAAGCAGGGATAGGGGAGTTCCACTGGAGAGGCCCAGGGTGACAGAGAGGGCACGAGAATGGCACTGCCAGCTCCCAAAGGACTCACCATGCAGGGAAGGCCACCACAGCTGCACAGCTCCCTGGGCTGCACTAGCACCTGCCTTGGTGGGAAATGCTCCCTGCCAGAGGCAGCCCCTCTGTCCCTTGCCAGCTCTGTCTCCTGGGGTGCTGAGTTATCTCCAGCACTGTCCTCCTGGGTGCCTGTGTCACCCCACCCAGCCTGGCTCACCAGAGATGCAGTTAAGAGCTGGGGCTGCCCTCTCCTGATTACACACAGGGGTGCTGAAGCTTTTATCATGGGCAAAGCCCTGCTGGCTCACTCCATCCCTCTGGCCTCTCGAGGGCCCAGTGCTCAGAGCCTGGCTGTGCTATCTCCCCTCTTCATGTGAACTGCACGCCTTGCAGCCTGCCTATCTGCAAAGCCCTGCTGAGCAGGACAGGGTCCCTGGCCTCTGCCCAAGGGAAAGTGCCATTTGCTGCTACCTGGGGAACTGGTTCTTCCAGGGAAGGACAGATCCTGATTGCTCTGGTGCTGGCATTGCAAACCCCCAAACACCAGCAGCTGCTCCTGGGACAGGTGCAGCCCAGGAGCTGCCCCAAACCCTGTCCTGTCCCCTGAAAGTGGGATGAATGGATAGGATTGCCCTCCAGCAGCCAGCAGATCTTCAAGATGGGACAAAAATGGTTATGGGGTGTGTTAGGAAAAGTTTAAACATAAGCAGCCAACCTCACCACAATTTCCAGGGGGTTTTCCTGGTGTATGGCCTATGACACAACTGAGCAGGACACTAGAGGGGTTGCAGGGAGAACAGCTTCAGTAGGCAAAGCATCCCAAACTGCAGCACCTGGGGAAGCCTCATGGAATCATCTTCCACTCCTCTGTGCAAAGATGGAGCCATCCCAAAAGGTCCTCAAAGAGCAATTGCTCTGCATCTGTCACTGCTTGGAGAGGGGACAGGATGGAAGTGTGTGGCCCCCAGAGACTGTGGGGAGGGGGAGAAAGGCTGGAGAGCCCTGGGAGGACAGGTCTGTGCTTGAGGACCGAGCAGACAGCGTGCCTGGCTGCCTCACAGCAGCAGCAGCTCAGTGCCCCAGCCTTGGCCGGGATTATCGGTGACCCATCGCCATGTGGAGAAAGGCAGGAGGTGCCTTAATGAGGCTTGCTAAAGTTAATTATTAAATTAACAGCTAAGACAGTACAGCTGCAGAGACGGCCAGTGCTGGCACAGGAGTTGCAGTGCCACATGGAGCAGGATGGCTTGTGCCTGCTGGAGGGAGCATTCAGGCAAAACCACCTCAGGACCCGCTGGGAGGAGGAACGGGGCTGGATTTGGCAGGTGCAGGGGGGGAGAGATGTGTGTGCAGGGACACTGCCCTGGGTTTTCCCCTCTCTGGTGTCCCTGTCCCACCAGGCAGGAGAAGAAGTCCAAAGCAGCCTCTAAGGTTGTTTTTGTGTCGTGTAGTCCTGGGGAGGTCTCCTGGCCCACCAGCTTTAACCATCCCTGGCTGCTCTCCAGGCTCCAGCTGCCGTCCTGCTCCAGGCTCTGGGCCACCATCACATGCTCCTCCCTGCTCGGATAAACTGCAGGGATGTTTTGGTTTGGCACGAGCCTTGGTTTTGCATCTTTAGGAGAGGAATTACAAAATAAGAAGATAAGGCTGTAGACTGGAAGAAAGCTGAAAAAAAAAAATCTCGTTTCAAGAGTAAAGATGTCTCTCCTGCTGGGCAGACTTACTTGCTTCAGGATCATCAATTGCTGTCAAGGGTTTCTAGAGAGCAGGAAAGATCACCTTGGGGTGGTCTTATGCTGACCTTGTGCTGGCTCTACTGAAACAGAGGCAAGATTTCACTGTGGGAACAGGAGCTTAAGTAACTGGCTGGGGTGGAGAGGGGCAATTGTGTTTTTCTCCTTGTTCTTTTTCTGAGGATGGAGAGGACCTGAAAGATGTCTCTCTCTGAAGAAGATAAACTCCTTTCTGGCTCCTGTTGTTTCCACTCTGAAGTCCTGGGCTTGCTTGCTGTCAGATGAAAATGTGTTTAGGAACAAAGAGTGTTAGCTGAAAAGCATGAAAATTGAACAGACTGAAACACAGGCGAGAAATCCTGGCTCTGACTGCACATGGCTTCACTTTGCATTTATTTTTCTCATGATTGAACTTCAAAGTCTAACAACGAGCCTGGCAGGAGGACAGACTTCCTTACAGGTCAGAACTGCTCCTCTCACTAGACAAGGGAAAGCTCTTGTATCACTGCCAAATTGGGAGGCCAAAATATAACAAAATCCACCTGCAAATTCTGCACTTCTGGCCTGAGATTCTTTCACCCAGCATGGCTGGAGCTGGTCAGCATTGTCACTCCTCTGTCAGTCTCCATCACCTAGCATCCTCAGGACTTCTTCAATCACTGGATGTAATTGATATTTCTTGATATAATTGTAAAAAGGAATACATTGATGCAGAACATGGCCACTGCATCCCCAGGTCTGCAATTGAACTTCTCATCCCACGTTGATTTCCCCTGTCAGCATTGGAGACAGAGGATATTTCAGGTCCCTGAGGTGGGTCCCTTTTCCCCTCTTTGCTTGTTCAGCTGTCAAGAACCTCAGGAGCTCATTGGGAAGTACAGGGGCAGAAGAGGGAAGGGCAAATATATAAGGTCATAAAATACTGTATCTTGAAGCCTGGGCTCCTGATCCACTGGCTCTCTGTGGTCTATGGACTCGAGACCCTCCTGGAAGCTTTACAGGAGCATGTCCATGAGCATCCCATAGTCTTGCTTGCTCCCTGGGGCAGGGAAAGCAGACAAGCTATATCCTGGGGTTACTTAGAGATCCTCTGGTTGATGCCATTGCAGCTGCTGACTTCAGTGACTCTTTCTTACATCAACAGCTCTAGGCTGACTTTTTAAAAGCACTGGTGGAACAACTCCTTTCCTTTGCTCCCATCTCCCAAACCAGCTGAGGTTCCCAGCCCTCCTGAGGGCCACTACAGAGCCAGGGAGTTCCCTGCAGCCTTCCAGGTACTACAGCATTATCTGCCACCCCCAGCCCGGGTCTCTGCAGGGCAGGGAGCTGGGGGACAGTCCCCTTGCCTGAGCCAATCTCACTCTGCCATCCCCAGCCCCGTTCCTCCTCTGGCTGAGAGGACTGACACAGACACAGCACGTCCAGCCCTCCAGGACCCTTTCCCATCCCCAGTGACCTCCCTGGGGACAAAGCATGAGCCCTTTTAGCTGCCCTGTTTGTGTACACAAGCCCACTGCTGACACAGATCTCTTAATCCCCCTGCCTGTGTCCCACGGGCCGTGCTTGTACAGCGGTGGCCACGGCTGGGTGCTGGCACTGCACTTTGCTCAAGCCCTTTTACCTCTGACTCGCTGATCAGCTGCTGACACGGTGTTATCAGGAGGCTGTGGTGGGTGCAGTGGCAATGCCAGCATCCTATGGGGACTGTCCCCAGCTTGACTTGGTGGCACCAGGGCACACTGCCAGGGGGTGAGGAGGACTGGTGCATGTTGCTCTGTGCTTTGGCATTGCTTTGCTTCCAAGTTATCATTTCTCCCACTTCATGGGCTTCATCTCAGAGGTGGAGGTGGCTCAGTTCACGACTCAGCAGGCTGATGTTTCCTTTGCACCAGCAAAATATTTGGGAAAGCAAACACAAAGCTGGTGAGGCTGAGTGGGAGTCCCAGCCAGAGGGCCTGGCTCGAGGCAGAGCACAAGTGGAGGGGAGGGGATGCTCAGAGCATGGGGCCATGTCCCCTCTAGGCACCCTGGCTGCTGGGTGCATGGGACAGCTGTGCTGGCTGCTGGGGGAGCATCTGTGCAGGATGGAGCTTTCCCAAGTCACAGCATGGGTGGAAAAGGCAGGAAAACCTGCTCAGCACCAAAACTCTGCAATGGAAGCAGGGATGGGAGCAGAAACACATGCAGTGGAGGAAGAACCTCGAGATACCAGGAGCACAACAGGCCCACACAGCACATCCCAAGGTTAAAGGAGGATCATTTAGTCATGCCTGGGGGTCAAGTAGAGTCAGGCATGGAGCTGCCCCTGCTCCAGCCCCTTTGCTCAAGTGCACAGTGCAGCTCTTGGACACAGAGATGTGCTGTACCCTCCTGGGATCCTTTGTCACTCATGGTGTGACGGCTGGAGCCCAGGGCAGGCAGCCAGGACTGGCTAACAGGGAGTGAGTGTGTGCTGACCCTCTGCTGTGGGTCACAGGAGGAGACCTGAACTCTGTGTGGAACAGCTGGCCAAGCAGCTCAGCCCCACCATTCCAGACTGGCTCTTGATGGGGTTCCTGCCTGGTTTCACCTCCTCTGGTACCCCTATGAGGCCTGTTGAGTCCAGATTGCTGGCTGCTTGTGCCTGGCACCAGAGTCACTGCTGCAAAAGTGGGAAGGAAAACATGGGGGTAGGATGCCCAGTGCCCTCAAAAGTTCAGGGGCAGAAATCTGAACTCTTGCGCATAAAAGAGCAAAATGATTTTTACTTCTCACTATTTTTCAGTTATTTTTCAGTTCCCTTGCTATCCAAGGAGAGAACAGCACCTGTTGGATCAGTACCTCCTGGAGCAACACAGAGATCCCAGCGTGCTGCCTGCCAGGGAAACACCCAGCAGCAATGTCCTTGTGCTGTGGGTCAGGCTAGGATTTGAATGGCAAAGCCCTTTGCTTTGACTGCAGAGGGGTAAAACAATATTCAAATAACTGCCAGGCACTGGAAGGAGCAGAAGGCCCATGGGAAAAGAGGATTTGTGGCCGTGTGTGGCTGATGGCTTCATCATCAATGTACAACCTGCAAAGGGAGAGAGCAAAGCTGCTGGGAGCTGCCTCTGATTTAGTATTTCATAACTTTGGTGGTTGACTCCAAGCATTTTGGCTGTTAATTATCCTTAGGTGCTTAGAGGAAAATATCCCAGCAATTCTACCCATCAATCTTATTGATTCTCACCTTGAGTCTTTGGGAGCTTTTAGGGCACCTGCACAAGCTGCCACTGCTTGAATTAATTGAGCTCTGTGGAGCAGCCGCTGGCTGGTGCCTCCCTGCACATCAGGCACAAGGCAGAAAGATGTATGACCCTGGCCAGTGCTGGTGCAAGGAGCTGATGGCAGGCAAACACAAGTTCCTGGAAATCACAGCACATTGCCAGCCTGCTTTGTTTCTCCATAGGAATGGCACATCCTTGGGTGGGCTGAGTCAGGGACCTCTGGCACTGCTGTGGGTGGTTGGGACCTGGGAAGGATGCAGGACATCTCATCTGAAGCACGTGGGGCTTAAGGCACCTTGAACAAGGATAGTAGAGCTCTTACATCTCATTTCTCTTTGTAGAAGTGTCTGAAATATTTCTGCTGAAATTCCTGATGGTGGAAGGGTGGCATGGAGGGTAAATATCCTTCAGAGAAAATATCAGGTTCAGTGGTCAACTTATGTCATGTTTTCACGAGCTCCTAGAAATGGAAGTGGTTTAGGGGACATAAGAAACCTTGGGCTAATATATCTGCAGCAAAATATACAAAGTGAGAAATTGTGTTCCAGAGAAGGTATTGCTTTCCAAAGCCCATGTCATCAATAACTGGGAAGTGGGGGAATTTTTCTCAAGAAGTCAAGATTATTTACTGGCTTTGGGGGAGTCCTACAAGAACTGTGGCTTCTGGAGTGAAAAGTTGTGATGATAAAAGCAGTTATGTATCATTAGGTATCCCCCCCCCCCAATCCACTTATTAAAAACACGCAAAAGCTGCATTGCAGCTTCAGATTTTAATTACAGGATATTAGCTCACATTTCAATCTGACTTCCTAGCACCAGGAAAATCCACGGGGTGCACTCTGAGACACGAACACATCTGCAGCCCCACTGGCCAGCGTGCACAGGATGGGTGGGAGCAGCGAGGGGCTGGCAGCTTTGGGAGCTGGGCTGGCAGCTTTGGGAGCTGATTCCTGCCCCACACGTGGCACGAGTGCCCTGAGAGCACAGTGCCTTTGGATGGGCTGCAGCATCCAACCACTGAGTCCCAGCCCCGGGGCTGTGGAGTCCTGCTAAGTGAAAGCACTTTTTAATGGGGATGTAATGGAACTCGTTAGTGTCTGCTGGTTTATTATGCAGCTTGAAAATTACTTATTGGTGGGAATGCCCTCACTCTTCATGCTGATCCTTCATATGCTTTGCTGGAAAGGTCCAAGTGAATTAATCTCAGAGCCAGGGAGTGTCTGCCATCTCTCTGGATCACATGGCTGCAGGAAAAAGCCTGTGGGACTGTTTGGGGCACTCAGTGTGTTCTCACCCCCGTGCCCTGGCAGCAGAAGTGGAGAAGCTGAGCTTGCTGTTCTGGCTGCACATTGTGCTTTAGTGCATGGTCCCTCTCTCCAGAGCAGGGGTGAAAGCTCTGGGGTTAAAAACATGGAGCAAGGAGAGGCTAAAATCTGGGATAAACAAGGGGATGTTGGAGTTCTGACAGAAACCTGCAGGAATGGGCAATTTCTTCTGATTCTGAGCTAAAGCAGATTGAAATGTGGGTATTTTGAGTAGTAAAATAAAAGGTTTAGGTGTTTCATTTTAAAAGTACTCGAGTCCTTTGTGATGGCCACTGTGTGTCACTAATAGGTGTCTGCTGGGGTTGGGAGGCACTTGCAAGGCAGGGTCACAGGGATTTCCTGGCAGCCTACCCTCAGCCCCACTCACCAGTGGTGTAGCAAATTGCGACTGGAATTTGTGGGAAACAATCTCACCCAAACTGAAAAGGTTGGGTCAAGAACCTATCCTGATGAAGAACTTTAGGGCAAGCTAAGTATTTTTCAATGGGAAATTGTCAAGTTTTCTGAAATTAAAAATTCCCATTTCAATCTCACGGTTGTAACTGTTGGCCCCAGAGTCCTGAGAATGGTTCTGCACCAGTATACCACCCTCTTCTCAGAGTGAAAACTTTCTCTTCTAGGAATGAGCTCTGGATGTCCTTTGAAAAGCATTTCCCTGTGGCTACCAGCAGTTGGATGCATTTGTAAGTCCATTGGGAGCAGGACTTTGACACCCCTTGGGGGCAGTTGGGTTTGCTGGAGGGCAACACTGCAGAGCTGCTGCAGGAAAGTCAGCCCAGCCTTGTGTGCATTGTCCCTGACAATGTTTCTGCCTGGCAGGGTTCACAGAGCAATAACAACCACATAAATAAGTCAAAGCATATGACTCAGGATAGGAAACGCGGACTTTCCTTGGAAAAATCCTCTTTCTCTTTCGCACAGTGTTAAAGATGCCTGAGCCTTAATATTCTGCCATCCACGTGTAAAGCTTGGGCATTTCACCAGGGAACAGCGTGACCAGCACTGGCAGCAAGCAAACTGGTCTGGAGGTGCTGGGGGGAGAAAATTCCCTTGCAAAGCACACTTCAAATCTCAGCTGACTGCAAGGTCTGCACAGCCCCTGGATGCAGGGAAAGGAGGTGTGAGCAGGAGTGTGCTGCAGCTGCTGATCGGCATTCAGGACCAGACTAGAGCAAAGGTGAAACTCTAGGAAACGCTTTTAACGGTGACCTCGTGGCCACAGAGCTGGACAAAATTAGGCAAGTGGAACCTGAGAAAGGGGCTGAGCTACCAGCCAAAGAGGGTGGTGAAGGTAAGGAGCATATCAGTCACACTGGCTGCTTTGTGCTCCTCACCACGCACAGGCCTTGCTCCAGGCCACTGAACTAAAGCTGCTCCCCAAGAGAAGCTTGGGCCCCTAGATAAGCTTGCCAGAGCAGCAGAAATGAAGCTGGGGATATTCCAGCCAAGCAAGACCCAGAGATGCTCAGAGACATTAACGGCCACCATCAAAGCATCTTTAAACCTCCAGCCCAGCACCAAAGCAGGCGGCTGTCTGTGATAAATATGCAAGCCACGCTTCAGCCGGGGAGAAATAAATAAGCTGTTGTACACGGAGCAAGGGAGGTGGGGAGCTCCTGCCCAAATCACTGCTCAGCAGAGGAGTTTCCCTGGAGACTGCTTCCTCGGAGCCTGCGCGGGGCCAGCACGGGGCCGGGAGGCAGCACCCGGAGCTGCTGGATGTGGTCTGGGCAGGCACAGGGACACAGCTGGGCTGAAGGATGAGGCAGGAAAGTAGGGTTGGGGATGCCAGTCAGGTGCTTTCGTTGAATTTGGGGAAAGCAGAGATGGATTACTTCCCGGTGAATTGTGCTGCAGAAATGTGGAGACTCCTCGGCTGCTTCTCAGCAAGCCCCTGGAGGGAGGAGCAGAGTATCCAAGTGGCGTGGATGCTGGGCAGAGCACGGGAAGATGGGTCCAGCAGAGGTGAGGGAGGAGAGGGGGCACACGGAGCTTGCTGGACATGACCAGCATGATGACATCAGCTGGAGGTGGTGCACACCCAGCCTCCCTTCCCATGAAGGATGGCTGTTTGAGAGCTAACCTGCCAAGGTCCCTCTGGCTGATGCAAGACGCTTGCACGGACACTTCCCTCTTTCACCTCTCACTCGTGCATTTATTTTCTAACACTGAAAACCTGCCAGGGTTTGGCCTGGCTGGGCATGGCATGAGGGTGAGACTTGCCCAGCTCCCTCCTGCCTGGCAGCTCTGGAGCCAGTTTGGCTCTCAGCCACTGCAGGCTCGTTCCCGCTCACGTGGCAGCAGAGCAGCATCCCAAAAGGATCGAGCTGGAACTCTGCACCCTGGCTGAGGGACACCACTGGCCTGCAGCTCCCCTGGCTGCAGCCACCTTCCTCACCCAGCTGTGCTCCTCACACAAGGACCTGCTCCTAGAGAGGGTGTAGGTGGGAGAGTGGCTGGGAGCTGTGCAGCTTCCAAGTCATGCTCATGAGGAGTGCAGGGACTCACTGGCACATTAGGGTGCAGGAGCACAGGATGTGGCCTGGGCTACTGCCCCTCACGTATTGAGCCAGCCAGGCAGCCAGGCCAGCAGACCTCCCTAACTGGAGCTACATTTAAACCTCCTTTTGGAATTTTACTGGCCAAATTCTTGAATGATTTGGGATAACTGCTGGTGATCCTTGAGGCTGTGGCACAGCAGGGTACTCTCTGAGCCAAGAAGTTGGGTACCAGGGCACGCAGAGAGCTGAGGTGGTCTCAGTGGAGCACCCCTGACAGCCTGGGACTCCCTCTATGGATCCGCTAAAGCCCTGATGCTGTTGCCCTTCCAAATGTTGTGCTGAGCTCATGTTTGTTTCTCACTTTCTTCTTTCCTTCCAACAGTGAAATCAGCTTTTCATCCTTCTCCACGCATCAGCAGCTGGCAGCTGCATCTTCAGTGCCTTGTCATGCTGACGGGTCTCCTGCAGGGATTGCATAGATGTGTCCCTGGGGCTGCAGGACATGCTGGGACTTCCAGATGAATCTTCCTGGGCAGAAGCAGAGTGCTGTGCTCACTGTGATGAGGGAAGAGGCTGGGAGAGGCTTGCATTGAATAAAAAAGGCATTAAGTAAGGGCTGCTGTGAATTAGGCAGGTTGTGCTAAATGGTATCAGCAATGCAAGTTGCCTCTTAAATGTGTTTAAGTCATGTGCACATACACACATGGTCCACAGTTGCTGTCTTGCTGGCTGCAAGAATTGAGGACAAATACCAGGAATATTAATGATGGTGATGAGCAAGTGACATTCTATCAGCTAGAGTTAATATTAAATATTTTAGCCTACTCAAACGAAGGTTTTGCTGGGCACAGGAGATGAGAGGTGGTCTCTCCCTCATCAATGTGCATAAATATCTAAGAGGGGGTGCCAAGAAGATGGAGCAGGGCTCTTCTCGGTGGCTTTGAGCAATAGGACACAGGCAATGGCAAAAATTGATGCTCAGGATATTCCACCTGAATAAAAAGAAAAACTTCTTTACTGTGCAGTGACCCACACTGGAACAGAGTAGAGACGTCTCTTCACTGGAGACCCAGCAGGGTCTTTTTCATCTAGATATTCCAGAACCGCTGGATGCAATCCTGTGCCATGTGCTCTGGGACGACTCTGCTTACACGTGGGGGGTGGAACCAGACGGCCCAAGCTGACCGTTTCTGTGGTTCCGTGATTCCCCAGGACACGCACCGAGTCCCTTTCCGCACTTTCCAACCACTTTATCCCGTTATCCCCAGGCGCGAATAACCGAGAACATCCCTCTCCCTCGGCTCCTGCCTGATGCCGGCCGGGGAGAGACTGTCGCAGCCGGCTCGGGGACTCCGGGGCTCCATCGCTGCTTTCGTCCCCGGAGTCCCCGAGCCAGCAGCGGCAGCCCTGCCCCGAGCCCGGCCTCTCCCAGCCGGGCAGCGAGGCCGGGATGCCGGGGAAGGGGCCGGTGCCCTTTAAACCCACCCGCTCCGCGCCCCCCCGGCTCCGCCGGGCGTTGCATCAGGCCCGTGCGCGCCGCCGGCCGCCCCGCGGGGGCGCGCCCCGCGCCCCGCGCCC
>VZUI01044642.1:0-108180 GCA_013401135.1 Cettia cetti | reverse complement strand
TATTATTATTATTATTATTATTATTATTATTATTATTATTATTATTATTATTATTATTATTATTATTATTATAGCAGTTTTAAGCTTTTCCAGGAGAACTGCCTCCTCCCAAGCAAAGACTTGCAATATAGGAAAGATAAAGTGGTACTTTTGAGTGATCTGGTCTAGGGAAAGGTCTCCTTGCCCATGGCAGGGATGTTGGAATGAGATAATATTAAGGATCCCTTCCAGTGCAAACCATTCTGTGGTTCTATGATTCTGTGAAATAATGGAGACAAATCCTTTTCAGATATGATTATCTAATTACATATTTTTATATCACAGTTTAGACTATTACAGGTACAAATATTTTATTTTTGCTGTATTTTATTTCTGTGTGTGAGCCCCTCTGAACAGGGGAGATAACACAGCAAAACACCACTTTGGGAGGTGATACTGCTGCAGAAAAGCATCCTGTGCTGCTGTGATTGCCAGAGTAAGCCCCTTCTTCCCAGGATGGCTGCAGCCTCACACTGGGAAGTGTGGTGCAAGAGGGGTCTTGACTTCAGAAGGGGAGAGGAGGTGGGGAAGAGAGAAAACAGAATGTTTTATGCAATCCTTTCTATTTTATAAATAAAATAGAATAGAAAATGTATTCATTAAAAAACTTTATATAATATCATGCATTTTGTTTGATATATTTGTTGTGCCTGGCTGGTGAGGTGCCTTTTGGGGTGACAGGGCCATAGCCAGACAGGGATGTTCCACCTCTGGCACCGTCATGGCTGTGCAAAAAGGAGGGGAAACTGTTCCCTGCATAAAGCACTGCCAAATATATGTAAAAATATATAAAATACCCCCTCAGCTCCCTGCAGAGCAGTGAGGGTATGCACGGCCTGCACCGCTCCCTTGATCTTATCTGCCCTGAGAAGGCAGGTTCCTGGGGAAACAGGTTATCCCAGGATCTTATCATGCCCACCTCTCACAGGGGCTTGCAGTGCTGCAGGGCTCGGGGCTGGTTTGGAGGTTTTCAGTATTCCCCCAGGGCCTGTCTGCCTCTCCGGGAGGAGACAGGGAATGGTGATGTGGGTTCTTTGCATGGCATGGTTTCTCTGGGGAGGTGACTCTGAGGCCGCTTGTCACTTTTTTCCTGGCTACTTTTTAAATTTAGACGGGTCTTAAATGAACAATATTTGGCAAGAAAAGGGTTTTATTTCCCTTCTGGGAAGTGTGCTCTTTCCAGCGCAAAACTCCCAAGGTGAGGTGGGGAAGGGACTCCATCCCAAGAATAGCCACACAGGTACTGTGAAAAACACCTGAATAATATTCACTGGGTGGATAATACTCTGTCAACACAGGTAGGACACTTATTTAGAATAAACTAGGGCTAAATGGACAGGACAGGGTGCTGGTCTGAGTCTGGAGACAGTGTACATGCTCTTTGGCACCATGGCTGTGTTCATCCCCCTAATGCTGGAGGTTTTAGTACACCTCCAGCAATTATGCACCAGCTTGCTGGCTGGGACTGTGATCCCCCTGGGAATGGGATAACAAACTCAACAGGAGAAAGCTCTGACATAGCTGTTGCTCTCTGATCCTATAATGTATCCTGTCACGGTGGATTTGGTGCAATAAAATACATAGAACAAGAAACTATTTCAAATTTACCTGAAGAGAGAAATGTGTGGAGCTCTCCTGTCTCTGTGCTTGTTAACATGCCAAATACAGATTGCCCAGCTTGAAAAGGGAAAAGTAAGATCTGCTTAGAACTGAGCCCCAGTCCATTCCAGCACTGGGCTGTGAAGCAATCCTGGAAAGCCTCTTGGGGATTGCCAGGGTTCAGGGGGAGTGAGGAATCTCTTGCTGGTGGTACTGAAAGTTGTGTGCCTCAAGTGCTCTGTGGGGGGAGTCCTGGTGTAATTTGAGTTTTGTGGTGGGTTTTCCCCTGCTGCAGGATGCCCACTGAAGAAAAAGAATGATGATGATGATGGGCGATGCGTGTACCCCACCAGAGCAGTTCCTCAGGAGACTCCTGAACATGTTGGTGTTTAAAAAAGCAGGGTTGTGGGAAGTTATTCCAGGGGAAAAATCCAAGGTGAAGAGTAAGAATTTTTCTGGAGCCAGCACCCTGTGAGGTTACCTGGGACCCTGGGGCTCCCTTACCCCTCACTGCAAGCCTTTGGTGCCCAGGAGCAGTCCCCAACAGCTTCTGGAAATAGTCCCTGACACTCAGGAGGGCATCAGGCAGGCTCTAGGTTGGCTTGAGTTTTTGGGGGGCCATAAGCAGCCCAGGAATAGCCCACCGTTCTCCATCTCCTTAGCAGCCCAGGGATAGCCTACCACCCTCCACCTTTTCCTCATCCTTTCGTGCCTGAATAATAAATGACTTGAGAGCTGCATGCGTTAAAACCAAAATAAAACATTTCCAGGCTCAGCCAGAAACAAGTATTGATGTCTGAGAGGAGCAGACAGCTGATGGAAATACTGACACACTTAAGTACTTGGAACTGTGAGCCACACAGAAAGTGAATTATTGCTGAGATGAGCCAAGCAGCTACAGAGATGAAGTATCTTATCCTTATAAGTGAATATATACAAAAGCATTTCAGCGTTGCTGGGCCAACTGCTCCTCATTGTGGAAGGTGTTTCCAGCCAGTTGCTGCCTTTTTGCTCCTCTGAACAGCTTAAAAATGGTCTCTTTCTTTGCTAGGAGCAGTGATGATGCTGCAAGTGTTGATCTCCGTCAGATGCGTCTCTTGGTGGTTCTCAAGTTATTACTGCTTTGGCTAAACTAATAATTCACTGAATTTTAGCCATTCCTTGGGAGCCCGCAATCCAGACTGGCTTTTTCTCTTGAAGAACCCGTTAAAGCTGCAAATGTGTTAATCCCTGCTCTGCTGGCAAGTGTCAGAGTGGGCTCCTGTAACCCTTACATGAGCTAACTCCCTGGTAATTTATACCTGTGTGTCATGCTTTAACCCTGTCTGGGAACTCAGCCCCACACTGCAGCTTGCTCATCCCATCTCAGAGGATGGCAGAGAGAATTGGAAGAGTAAAAGTTGAGAAAACTTATGGGTGGCAATAAAAACAGTAAGAGAAGCAAGGGCTGTACACAGAAGCAAAGCAGAACAAGGAATTAGTTCACCAGTTCCCCAGGGCAGGTGTTCAGCCATCCCCAGGATAGCCAGTCTCCCTCATATGGTGGCCGAGAAAGACAAATTCCACCACTCCAAACAAGCCCTCTTCCTCCTTCTTCCCCCAGTTTTATTGCTGAGCATGATGTATGGTCTGGAATATCCCTTGGATCAGCTGGGCTCAGCTGCTCTGGCTGTGTCCCCTCCCATTTTTTTATAGCTGAAGAGTTGGCCTTAGAGGGGGCAACTTCATGTCTCCTTCATGTCTTGGTGTCTCTGAAAAGGTGTGGGAAACACCAGGCACTGGCAGCTGGAAGGCAGGAAGGAGGTGCTGGACTCTGGCCACCCTGTGAGAGATGTGAGCTTTGGTTCCCTGCTTTAAACTCCTGCTGTTTTAAGCATGGAAATGAGACTGTCTCTGCTTTCAGATTTATCTTTGTACTTGAAAGCTATATAAGGAATGAGAGCAACAATTGGTTCTCCAAGGTCACAGTTGGCAAAGTGCTTAAAAGCATTTGAGTGCCCATTTAAATACTTTGTGGAGATTTCCCAGTTTGGGTCCTGTTTGTTTTTTAAGCTGTAAGTACATAAACAGAAGTTTGAAAAACAGTTAACAAGTGAGATGAAGACCATTAGTAGCGTTCTCCTTTTAACTCACTGCTACATCTTTCCTGAGATTATTCCCAGTCAGTAGGAATGAAATCACTAGAACCAAACTTTGCATCACAATGTCTGCTGGGGAGATTGAGGGTAGAGATACCAAAATAAAGTTGTCAGAAACAAGAGATGCTGCTTCATTCCACAGAAGAAGCTTGATACCTCAGTCCATCTGCTGAGTCTTACTTTTCTCTTCATTCCAGCATTCCCTGTATACATTTTATGAAAATTCTTTGTTGTTTTGTCATTAACCCAGGTTCATTATGGTTTTCAGAAAAGAGTTATTTCCTTTTAAATGGCTAACCAGTACAGCTTGGCCTGTGCTTAGCCTGGGCTTGTTCCTGTTCAGTAGGTTTATAGTACAAAAGCCAAAATATTCAAGTCTTGGTCGTTTGGCAAACAGCTTTGGTAGAACTGTGTTCTGTGGGGATGGGTTGTAGGGTTGTGTGGGGTTTGTTTTCCAGTAGATTAAATTAGCAAGAAGTTCCATCAATTAGACCAATACTCAGTCTTGCAAGTGCAAAGTTGTCCACAGGGCTTAGTAATTTGAAGCCAAAGTTTGTACCAGTGAAAAAATCCTCATAGTCTAGAATAAGGAAGAAAAATCTTGAACATTTAAACCAGAATATTTCTTGACCTTATTTTCCCCAGAGATATATCCCAGTTGGGAAGAGACCGTGGATGAATGCTCAAATTGGTGCCGGTCTGATAGCAAGGAGATTCTGCATGGAGCTCAGTCTTCTTTTTTGATTTACTAAAAGTATATGCTTTCAGGGAAAAATTTTATTAAAAGGGAAAAAAACCCAACAACTTAAAGCTCTGACTGCATGAATACCACAACATTCTGGCCAAACCATAAAATATTTGAGTTGGAATTGCTGCCATGGTATGAGGAAAGGTTCTTTGTAATCCCAATGAGTGTGGGCTTTGCCTCCTGCGAGACAATGCCTCCCATGAAATACTATATTTTTAGGCTTCAAGAATCCTTTCTTGCTACCCTACAAGGCTATTGATGGCAACATTTTTATATTTTCAGTCTTTACATTTATACAAGAACAAAAACATGCATGACCAGAAGAGAAAAGCAATACATTTTTCTCTTATAGCCTGCTCCAACTCATTTACCTCAAGGCAGAAGAGCAGCCTGGAGCCAATGCTACATCCTCAAGTGTCTGAAGCTGCTGTACTTGCATTTGTTTCACACTGAAGTAATAATCTATAAATATGTCTTTGGTTCTTTACTTTTGTTGCACACAGACTAGTTTGTGCAGGAAGCTAGTGATGGTTTCATTTATTTTAGCTGTTGCAGCCTGCATCTTCTGTCCAGCTTCCACCTGTTTTCTTTAGCCCACAGACATTGCCTTTGGGTCACCCAGAGTCACATAAGAAATTTGGTTTATCCCTGCTTCTATTCCTTATATCCTGTCCTTGCTGGGTCTCCTAGAGTTTGTGAACAGACTCGCAGGAATAAACAGAAGAAGGTCCAGAGACTGAGCTGTGAACTTGCCAGCACACTCTTATTTCTGCCAGATCACCCACCCTCCCCTGCAGCACTGGGTGTTGCACTGACCTTTCTAGAGGTCTGTGCTGTTTGCTGTGATGCACCTGGTGGGGTGGACGTGTTTGGGTTGCTACAGGGTCAAAGCCATCCTTGTAGATCAGCGAGAAAGCTGTATGTCTTTGCACATCTGTCTTGCTACCTGGCTGTGGCAGGCAAGGGGAAGATCTGGGCACACAGAAGCATCAGTACGGCAAATAAAAGATATGTTTCTATTTTAAACACCTTTTCTGTCTCTGACACCTGCTCTTATTTATTCATCTCCATTTCTTTCTCCCTTTGCAGAATACTTAACGAGCGAGACCGCCTTTCTGGAAGAGTTGGTGTTTGGAAATGGAGATACCATTGAACTTTCCTGTAATACCCAAGGCTCTTCTGTGTCTGTTTTCTGGTTTAAAGATGGTATTGGAATTGCACCTACCAACAGAACTCATATTGGACAAAAACTGTTGAAGATAATCAATGTGTCATATGATGACTCGGGGCTGTACAGTTGCAAGCCAAGGCATTCCAACGAGGTCCTGGGAAACTTTACAGTCAGAGTTACAGGTACGTGCAGAAATACAGCTGTTTCAGTGGTTTTCTTTTTTTAAATTTTGGCCCTTTCACATGTTCAGCACAACTGGTTGTTTGTGGTGCTTGTCCTTGGAAGATCTTCACCTCCCTGGTAACTCCTGACAGTGATTAGGCTGGCAAAACAAACCACAGTTGAAGAATGCTTCTGTGTCCATACCAAATGTTGAAGCTTGATGTTAATACTGAGAGAGACTTAGGGTGCTAGTCAGATTAAACCTCAGATCCCCCTTAACACTCAAATAGATGCAATGCTTTGTGTGCCTTTGAAGTCTTCTGTGAGTGAGTGAAGTGTGGCTCACAGGGGTTAAAGGATGTTTTCCATGCTATGTGACAAATCAGTGGCAAAATTGCACATAAAAGCTGGAAGTTCCTGAAAACTGTTTCTCTGTTGTGGCTGGTAAATCTCTGCCCTCTACCACAATTATCACAAGTTGCTAGCTTGTTTTAGAGGTAGCTTATCTATAAACTGTGTATATCCAAAATATGTCCTTCATCAAAGTTACTTACTAGAATTCATACGTTGCAAACAAGTGCTGTGTTAGCAAAAGCACATGCTGTCATTTGCTTGGCCATATTTTTTGTGATGAGGATGATAGAACAGAACAGCTACAAGCTGTCCAAGCCTGGATCACTAAACACAGAGTGCCAGAAAAATCTGTTGTTTCCAGATAGCTAATCAACAACACAAAGGTCATTTTCATGATTTCAGGCTGATGCATTGGTAGATGGATACTCATCACTGTGAGCAGATAAAAAAACCTCCTGATCACAGGTTAAAAGCCTGAATTTTCAGAATTAGCCCCTTGTGGATCTCAGGTTTTGTAAACTTTCATTTCCCCTTGTACTGTTGGAGCTTTTTCAAGAATCCTTGAATAGCAGGTCCTTTCTCCAAAAGTTGATTTCCCTCAAAAAAGTAAGAGTCTCTGTCTGAAAACCAAACACAGAGATGTTTGTGATTGTGAATCACATCCACTCTGTAAAGAGCTTTCTTTTGCAATGGCATTTTGTGTGAGAGAAAACCATCACCAGAATAAAAGCTTGTTTCACCAAGCCTTTAGCAACATCTGCTTTTTATTGAAGGTTACTGGAGATTGCTGTGAATGCTTCAAGGTCATATCAATTAAATGGTTAAAGAAGTATTTGGCCCTTGAAAGGCTTTCTTTAACTAGGTACGGTTATTGGAACTATCCAGTGAACTGCAGGTTGTTAGAAATGTTACTCTTTTTTTCCTAAGTGACATGAAAATGCTTTTGAGTTCAAGGGGCAGCAGGGAGGCAGGAGAGGGCAGCTGGTTACATGCTCAAATGAAACAGCTGCCGGCCCCAAAGTTTGTAAAGTGAGAAATTGTTTTTAATAGTGGAAGCACTGATAATCCTCTGCTTTTAAAAAGTTTAAGCCCCTGTATTTTTCCTCTTCACTAATAATAGCTAATAACAGCTTAAGAACTAGCGAGTAACCTGAACCTGCTTTCTGACAACATTATGAGTCTTCAATTCTATTAGCCCACTGTCATTACCACCAAAGTGCTGGTAATGTGGGAGCCTCCTTTTTAGCTGTCAGCAGCACTTGTTTTATACTTTGAAGCCCTGCTTTATGTGGCAATAGTGGCGCCTCTCATATACTCAGATATTTCTTCATAATTAGTATTGATTACTCAGTGTGGCACTGCAGAGATGAGATTGTGATTGGAGATTTGTGGGTTTTGTATCCAATTCTTAAAGGTAATGGCAGCAATTAATTGTTTAGGTATCTGGTCAGGTGTTCATGTGGATATCTGATGTTTGGGGCTGGAGTTGTTCTCTGCATTAAACTTGTTTAAAGCTATACTAACAAACTGGAATGGCTCTGATCTGTGTTCTTAAGTGAGCAAAACTAGGCTAGTTGTGTTTGGAATAGCTGATCCACACGTGAGTTCCATTTTGAGAGATGCTTCCAGGTCCTAGGGGCATATCAGGATTTTCCTACATAGAGCCATGAGATTTGAGTCTGCAACAGACTGACTCTTCTGCAGTGACTCTGACTCCACGCTGGGCAATGTTTGATGCAGAAAGCAGACCAAGTAGATGCTGGAGCTGGCATTCAAGGGCTGAGAACGACGCTGATTATTAGCAGGATTTGATCTCTTGACAGACAAGGGCTTGAGTGTTTTGCTAGTTTACAAAACGAAACATACTGTCCCCTTAAAACCTGAGCACTTGGAAAGGATGGTGTAGAGGCTGCATGCCCAAACTGATATCCAGCCCTGTTGGCAGAAACTCCATTTCTGCAACCGTTTCATGCACAGAAGAGCCTTTGGATTTAGTGGCTGAGCAGTACCCCTGTGATGAGTGTGGACTGCAGGCTGGTACCAGCAAACAGAGCTTTCAGAATGCCCAAGACCAAGCATTACAAAACAGGTGACTGAACAAATAAGTCCCTTTTCATTCATGATTAATTTGAGCAGTTCTTGCCAATACTCAACAACTTCTGCAAAGGATTACTGTTTTAGTAAATGTAAACAACTTATAAGTTTTAGTCGCATGCAATTTACATGCAAATTTTTCAAAAGGTGATGTTTTAGTAATGTGAATAGGACAGTAGCTATGAACACAGGATATTTGGTTTTAAAATCTATGTTGCACTTCTCATCTTAAAAACAAGCAAAGTCAAAGACTTCCCTCAACCTTGTGAAAATGTTTTTTAATTAGTTTAAGAATTGGTTCTACTCCTCTGGTCATGATGGATTCCTTGGAAAGCAGAAGTAAACTATAATCATGTGTTAATATATGGGTAACTAAATCTGAGAGCAGACCTGAGAAGGTGCTGATTTCTCCATTGATGCTGGTGGGGATTTGGCTCAGTTTCTGCCTTCGCCAGGACTTGAGTAAACCTGCTGGATCAGCCAAAACACCTAAACATCCACTTCACTTTCAGCAAGCCCCATGGCATTTCCCTAGTTCTGCTGCCAGCAGGACCTCAACTGTGGATTTGCAGTTTGATACGTGCTTAAAGTCGTCCTTGAGGCTTTGCCAAGGAGAAGGTGCAAAGCATGATGAGCCCTTGCAGTCTAAGGCAGGGAGGTGTTTCCTGTATTGATTCTGTGGATGGTGAAAATGCCTGGAAGGTCCTTCCAGATTCTGCAGGGAAGAACTATTTGTTGTTACCTTTCCTTCTTTTTCCCTCCTTTTATCCCCATCCCACTTTTTTCTTCCATTTTTACCTCCACTGTGCTGATCAGAAACCAGTAGAAAACTCAAGTGCCTCTTGCAATGAGGGATGTTCTGCCTGGCTTGATCTAAAGCAGTGCTTTACATTTCTGGCCACATGCTGAGTATTCATAATTTTCCTGTTTTCTAGTGTTTAAGGCCAAGTTCTTTTACCACTGTCTCAGAACATAAAGGCTGCTGGGTGGATAGCATTTTGCTTTTATTTAAAAGAAAAAAATCCTGGAGATTATGTAACATCAGTGATGCTAAATCTTCCAGATGCTGAACTGTACTAAACTGAACTTTGTAAACCAAATCAAACACTTAGCTGCTGTTTGATAATGGCATTTACATTTACAGTAGTCACTTGATGGGGGAAGAGGGACTGAGCCTTCATTTTGGACAGCTTGGAGAAGGTGAAATGTTAGACCACATTAAAAGAAACAGTTCAGGATGTTTTGGAGAGGTACAGATGGAAAATTCCCACCTGTTTTACCTGTGTTGAGTTACAAGCCTTGAGGTGCCTGAGTGGGAGGAGTGTAAAGGGAACTGGTTCATGGAATAGCCACCAAAATGTTTATGGAGGGAGGTTTGATTGCAAGAAGTTCAAAAGTTTTGGTCTTAGTGTTTGAACAAGGAGATAATGAAGGGACACATGGCAGGGGGATATTGAGTTGAAATAGAAATGCAGGAAAGTGAATTAGAAATGCTGACCTGTACTTTTGAGACATGGTAAAATAAAAAATCTTCAGAGTGAATGCTAGAGGGGAGAAAAAAAAAACAGTCAGAGAGCTTGTTCTGCAAAAAGAAATGTTCTGGTTTAGAATTTATTTTGTATTTATGAGGAAGAGAGCATTTCACGCAGAGAACTATTTGACATTGGACCAGGTTTTCAGAGCGCTGGCAAACTCATGACACCTCTCTCCCAGCTGAGAAAGCTCCCGTCCAGTTGTGCCTGGCCCAGCAGCATCAGAGGGTGGGCTGGCGGAGCTGCAGGGAAGGGTGAACCATCACTTGGGTGTCCTCCCTTGCTGGAGCACTTGACACCAACAGCCTCATCCAGCATGTTGTCCCCACATACCATTCTCTTCCTGCTTCACTTCTTTCTTGTCTCTTCCAGATTCCCCTTCGTCAGGTGATGATGAGGATGATGATGATGAGTCAGAAGATACAGGTAAGTTGTTTTTCTGGGATACAGAGGCCTTATCTTTGAAGAAACTGTGGCTCCCAAGCAGTGCAGCTCATTTGGGTGTTCACATAGTTGCACAGCAGCTCTTTGTCTCTCTGTGTTGAAATCAGTGTCCTTAGGATGGAACCATGATGAAATTTATCTAAAAATTTAGAAACAGCTGCCAGAGTAGTATTGCTGCTGTGGAATCTCAGACTTGATGCTGAGAATCTGAATAGATGAGTAGTTACAAGTTCTCCTTGCATGTAAATCCAGACAGGCCCACTTAATATATATATTTTTGTTTGTTTGTTTTACTACATTAATGTTACACCAGTTTTATACCATTTCAAATCTTGGCTGCTTTACTTTTAGCTACTCTGATTCTGGTCCTTACCAGCATCTTGACAGGAGTCAGAGTACAAAATGTACATTAGCCAAGGGCCAAATCTTTGATGCCCTAAGTGAGAGTAACATCTTTGGCTTTACTGGCTTTTTCTTTCACTCATGTGAGGAAAAGAGTCCCAGGACAGTGCTTGGTGCTTTCACAGTGAATCTCTTTCAATCCCAGTGCTGCTTTCTTTAAGTGCAATAGCATTAATCAGGATCACTACAGGCTTCAAAGGTGTTAGTATTTTATTCTGCTCTTTATACTTCTGCAGAGCGAGCTACCCATGTGTATGTGTTTTTAATAAATAAATGTCTTGCATTTGAACTTCCAACCAGCAGTGTACATTGGCAGAAGTTCAACATGACTGGAAAATCTCTCCTGCCCATAGCATTGGACATGCAGGACTCTTTCAAGCAGGTCTGCTGCTGCAGTAAGTTAATACTGCTGTGTGTGCAGTGTGTGGACAGTAATGGTGAGTTACAGTGCCAGGAGACCCATCAGGAGCAGTTAGTGGTTTTCTGATAGCTTCTAATTAGGGGCCAAATCCTGTCAGGTGACAGGCACCTTTGCAGAGGGGCTCAGGGCTCCTGAAGAAGCTTCTCAGGTGCCTGCTGAAGAATGGTACAGACATAGGGAAGGTCTGGTTTGGTCAGGATTTTTTCCTGCTGCAGAAAAGTTTCTGATGAGCACAGCTGATCATTCTGTACATTTTTTAGTGTGGTTTATAGAGAACTCAATCTCTTAGCAACAGGTGTCACAAAACATCAGCTGGCTTATGGTACAGAAAGACATTTTTCTTCACTGAAAAGGAAAACACACGTTTCACCACATGTATTTATAGCCTGTTTTCTGGGTCTTCTTGACTTTGAGGCTGTCTCTGTTTTTAGACCTGAAGGTAAAGGCTGGCTTTGCTTAAAGGTCTCGTTATAAAAAGTTGGGTTCTCTTCTGCTTTAAAAATGGTTGATTAGCTTAATGTGTCAGTTCAGTGAAACCTTGTGGCGTTTCGTGACATGGGTGTGCTTTCTGTTGCTTTCTTTGATGTCAGATCCTCCAGGTAACCCTCAGAGATCTCCTGAGTCTGGGGAGCTGTGCTGATAACACTGGTACCACCACTGTAAGGACATTCCCCCAGGAACAGGGGCTGAATGACCATCCCAGGCAATAGGGATGTAGCCAGTGTCATATTCTGTGGACAGCCCAAAAACCCAAGTCCTCTGTCTCATGTGGCAAAAATGTGCCCTACTAATGGGGTGTATAAGCAGGGGCATCAGACACAGCTGGGGTCAGTAGTTAGGGGAGGAAAGACCATGAATGCTTTCATGAAAAAGAAAAATACCACAGACTCATAGGATGGTTAGGGTTAGAAGGAACCTTAAAGGTACCTAGTCAGTGTAACTGAAATTGTTTCATATTTAGGGGGAGGCAATCCATCCTAGACTGGCTCACTGAGTGTTGCCACACTGCACATCACTGAACAAAATCCTTTTGTCCTGGCCCCTCATGATGATAAGTTACTTTTCTGGCTTAACTCTGTTACTCAACAGAGTTTCTCATCCTCAGATAGTGGAGAGTTTGGAAAGCTGACTCCAATAGCATCATGAGTTAGAAACCAATCTTGTTAATCTTAGGGTTGGAAATACCAAATTCCATGTGGTGTGCCCTGCCCTGCTCACTCTCAGCTTGCTCTCTAAAGGGCAATACAGAAACTGGGCATCCCTTAGGGATGGGCAGCAGAAAAGAATAAGGAGAAACTTCAGCAGCTTCAAATCAGCTTGTTTGTTGCCTTGTCAGAAACAGTGATCCGCCTTTGCAGAAAGAGGCTTTCTAATACCTCTGTTCTCTACAGCTGTTTTTGCTGGCCCTGAAACAAAAACAAAACTCCCTTTTCACACACTGAGCTTCTGCCCCAATGCTCCCTACCCCTCTTGTATCTGTTTGTTTGGAGCCCCCGCTGCGCAGCCCCAGCACCTTCAAAGAGCCCCCATAATCTCCAATTAAATCTGGCTCTGTCCTCGGAGGCTTCAGCTGGGGAAATTACACAATTAGGGTTGATTCTGTCTGCCACAGAATTTGGTGGCAGCTCCTAATTGCTAAATGAGCGCTTGGCTGTATTAATTATTCCAAGTATTGCTCTCAGGTTTTTTTTTAATTGGTCATTCCAGTTGGATGGGTGGCCGGTGTCTTTGACGAACAAAACGGACCGTCAGGCTTAGTGTTTGATGATGGGAAAGGGCTGGTGATAATGTTTGCGGGTCCCTTAGTTTTTTTTCACACCTGCACATGCAAAACCATTGCTGGTAATTAATTTAGAGAGAGCTGGTCTAGAAAATTTTCCTGTCTTTCATCCTTCCTCTTTTCCCACTCCCAAAACTCTCTGGAGCTTTGCAAGCTTTGCTTGAAAAGAAGAGTAAGCAACATTTTCAGCCCCTTAAAAAGTGGTAATGAAAGGACTCGGAGGGCAGAGCAAAGCAAAAGCAGGGATGTTTTGTTCACTGCTTCTGCAAGTGAGAACAAAGGCAGTGTTTTCAATGTGTAGATGCTTTCTTCCAGTTCCAGTTTGACTTGAGAGCAATGCCCTGTTTGAGTCTTGGCACAATAATCCAGGGGTGCCCAGCCCTGGCAAGCCCTGAGTCTCACAGAAGAGCACCCAAATGAGGGAAAACACTCAGGGAAAAAGTCTTGTCTAATTGCAGGAGGTAGGAATGAATCCTGCCTTTGCTCCATATGGAGAATATCCCCAGCTAGATACTTTCCTGAGCTCCATCTTGCTCTTCTCTGATGTCTGAAAGCAAAATCCCCCTTGGCTTCAGTGACAACATTTGGGTTGATGGGTCTTCTGTGAGTTTCAAACTCATCTTTTGAGTGAAAAAATGTGATATGACATCACCCTGCAGCACATGCACATGTTGTTTAAAAGGGAAGAGCCCCAAAAAGCAAAAGGAGGAACCTGGTCCTGACCATGTGATGTAATTACACCTCAGTGTCTAGATGATTGTCACCAACACCATAAAATGGGATTTATTATGGGCAGATATGTTAATGAAACAACAAACAGCAGGTTATTTTGCAAAAGGGGACTTTTCCATCCATTCCTGGTCTTTGCCATACATCTCCCTGTTAACCTCTTGTAACATCTTCAGAAAATCAGGGTGCATTGCCAAAAGGAAGCATTTGGCCAGGAGATGGCCCAGGCTTCAGAAACCAAGGACCAGACATCTCCTGGCATGGTTTCTGGAGCCCTCTCCTCTCCAACCTTCCCAACACCACCCAAGTGTCCTCTGCATTCTTTCCGCTGCTGCTGCCTGGGGATTTGCCCGGTCTTTGCTTGGTTTCTGCCCTTCCTTCATGCTATACCATCATCATCCTTTTACCATTGATACCTGTTCTTTTAGCAGTTGCACCCACTCGTCTAACATTTTTTGGAATATTCTCCATTTTTGTGTAGTTCTACCATTTGGAATGGTCGGTGGCTGTATGGTGTCCCATTTTAGCTCATTTTTATCATGTAGTGTTTCAGGCCTCCTGCATGTGTGTTCACAGCAAAGTTTGTAGCTGGGATTTTCCAGGACCATGGGAATTGCGGGGATTCCTCCTTTTGCTGATGTTTGTGCCAGCCTCCTGCTGGATCCGGTGCCATCCTGGCAAGAAAAGGGCCTTAAGCAGTTTCGTTATTCGAAAAATGAGGCGTACACGGGATGGGTGAGCACAGATCCCTCTGATACGTGGGGCTGACTCTGATAGGCATCACATTGTTGTGCAAGGCAGGCTGAGGGCAGATGCAAACCCTCAGTACTGGATTTCCCTCCCTGGGATGGCAATACTGAGGCACCTACATCCATCCATTCCACTGCAGAGGTGGACAGCAGATGGGACATGAGATGTGCCCAGCAGGGCTGTCTCTAGCACATGGAGGGCATCCTGGATGGAGCTCCTGACATCCAGTTTCTCATAGACTTTGCAAGGAGGGGGAAACATGAGGAGAGTGTTTGTTGGCAGGTGCTAAAAACCAGTGGGTGCATGGATTGCCTTGGCTGAGGTGTATGATCTTTCCTGCAATATCCTTGGAGCTGGAATGCAGCAGGGAGCCTGCATAGGGCACACTGAGGACTTGCATCAAGGTGGGGTCAATCACTGACTTACCTGGAATTGCAGTGGGATGGGTGTCATGCAGCCAAATGCATCAGGGCCAAGGAGTGCTGGAGAAAGGCATCAGCTCCCATGCATCTCAAAGGGATGCAACAAGAGGGAAAACTTTGTACACCCTTGTCATTAAGGGGAAAGGGATTACAGGGGCTTCAAAGTAGCACTGAGATGGGGCTGTGGTGCTGAGTGGTGTTTCTGAGCATTGTCACCACTGCAGGAGAGGCCAGCAGCAAGGCTTTCCCAACAGCTTTGGTGGCCATTGTGTTCTCCAAGGCAGTTCTTGGAGGACCAGTGCCTTCAGTTTGTCTTGGCCTGAAGCGCACATACCTCTGCATCTGGTGCTCCCTGTCTGAGAGTTTTTCCCTACCCAATTGGAGGAGATGCCATTTACACTCCTTGCCCTCCTTGCTGTTTTGCAGCCCAGACACTGCCTGCCCCATCTCCCTTTGGCTTTGGTGTAGAGCACAGATCTGGGGGCCTGGATGTGGCCTTGGTGTGGCAAGGGAAACACAGCATGTGCAGCTCTGTAGTGTTTCCTTAAGCAGAAATGAAGGCTTGGGAGGCTTTTTTAAAAAACCTTTTTCTTTTCTTCCCAGTATAATGAGTTTGCCGCTGCTGCTGCCTTAATTTGGAGTTAATATGTAATGTTTGTAACACAGCCAAGGAACTGTACTTGAGGCAGATTATAAAAAGTATCTCATGCTAACACTGGTGTTATAAAATTTATCCCTGTTCAAAGGTAACATGAATCTTTAAAACTAAAATCACTTGTACTTAAAGAACATAAACATGATAAACCAGTTTGGCACTGGCACGTTTTTTTTCTTTCCTTCCCTTAAGGAGGCTATACTACATTTGTGCTCACTGAGGAGGAACATTTTCCAGTGCACTCAGCTCATACTTTTTCTCTGCTCCCTTGCTGGCCCATCAACATTCTTTTACAGTTCTAACATCTTTCTGCTGTTTATGCTTCTTGGCTACTAATGTCCCAAAGGTACATCTGTATCTTTTTACACGCTGGGGCCAGATTCTCATCCTGATCTGGGATAACTCCACTTGTTGATTTAAAAGCAGCCACTTTAGATTTATACTGGTGTTACCAAGACAAGAATGTGGTCATGAACCTTTCATCACAAAACTGAAATGCAAACACCCTCTCAATGTCTACGAGAGTCATTTAGCTGGAAAGCATTTCTCTCTCATTTATCTTAACTGCAGCAGGTAGCAATTTAACTGTCAATCTGCACATGCCAAAAGACTCCTCAAATGCATCTGCTCACCAGCTGATACCCTCTGTGGCAGAAAGGCGCCTGTTCAGCTTGGTTTTTCCTTTCTCAGGTGTCCCCTTCTGGACCCGGCCAGATAAGATGGAAAAGAAGCTGCTGGCAGTTCCTGCCGCCAACACCGTTCGCTTCCGATGTCCGGCGGGGGGAAACCCAACTCCTTCCATCTATTGGCTGAAAAATGGCAAGGAGTTCAAAGGGGAGCACAGGATTGGGGGCATTAAGGTAAGGTCTTGGTTTGGATCTGTTTTTTATTATTTTTACCAACTGGAAAATTATACTGCACAGTGATTAACATGGGTAGTTTTAAGAGCGCTGTCCTGACTGTAAAGGGTGGTTCCTTTACTCTTCGGAATTGCTTGGCACCAAAGTGTTAAAAAGGACTGCTGTCCTTTGGGATCAAAGGCTAATTCCCTTGAGTTTGTCTATAGTGGTCATTCAGGGAGTAGGTAAAAATGGGGCTGGGTTTATGGTTGCATTGTGAACAGGGATCAAAAAGCAGGAGCAGAAACCTCTGTCCTAATTTCTGGAGATGAGCCCAGTGCATTCAGATGTGTTGGACCAAGCCATAACTACACCCAGCTCTCAAAGAAAACCTATTCAGTGTCCTTTGAAGGTACAGGAAAGACCTCACCAAAGAGCTGGATCATCATGCTGGTAGTCATTAACATTCTTGTGGTATAAATCACTGACCCTTGGTCAAGTGTTTGATTCCCTTGTAGCCAGAGTAATAGCATCTGCTCCTTGGCTGCTTTCTTCCCCCTGCTTCCTTTCTGCCATGAGGTGTTCTGGAAAATGCTCCAGCTCATGTTTACAGATAGAGCTTAGGGACACAAAGCTTCCACTTCAGTCAAATTATTTAATTAGCCGGAAGTCTCTCTGCTGCTTTATATGATGAATTATGGCAGGATTTTAAAAGGAAAATCAGCTTTTCTAAGATTTTGCTGCTGTTGTTACTACTTTGTCCCCTTGAGGTCACAGTCGGACTCTTTTTTTCTGGTTTTATTTGGGGACAGTAAAACTGCTGCAACTGATTATAACAAAATCATCATAGCAGGAAGGACTCCTGAGCAGCAGCTTTTGCCTGCATTCTGCCAACCTTGACATATCCCTGAACTCTGCTGCTAAGGAGGAAAAGTGCCTTGTAGGAGAGCACCTTCATCAGTACTCAGAATAGCTGTGTGCTGATGCCTGCCACATCCATAGTGTTTTGAAAGGGGACTGGGCAGGCAGAGCATGCTATGCTCCAGAAACCAGAGAAGGATTCAAAAAAAGTCCTCCCTCCCAACAGTTTTGGGCTGTTTCTTTCCTGTTAGCTCAGACCAGTTCCTGAAAGAACCTTTTGTGATGGCTTCAGTGAAGCCTTTAAAGCTCCTTCCTCAGTCCTGTGCCTGCTCCAGCCTGGATGAGGCTGAGAACACGCTCAGGTTTGGATCTTCTGAAAAGCCATGAAAGGTAAAGAAGTGGAGAGGCAACTCCTGTGGGTAAACTGCTCTTCAGCAGATGACATTCACAAAGCACGAGCATCTTTTACTAATTGCAGGCTGTAAGGATCATCCTGAAGTGTTTTCAGGCTTGCATGTGCCATTCCAACAGCTTTTTACTAAACTGTGTCACATCAGCTGCACTAAATTATGCCTGCAGAAAAAAAACCCTAAAGCTGAAAGCAATTCCCCTACCCACTTTCCAGTAGTTTTCAAATTGCCTTTAAGTTTAAATTGACACGTTTTATCCCCTGAAACACAGTAGTGAGTCTTTGGCATCGCTGTGCTTTGTTTCTCTGGGGGCACCTTCCAGCAACAAGTCAATGCTTAAAAGAGCTATTGAAGGCAGTGTCAGGACAATTACAGGAAGATTGGTTTAAGCTCTCTATCTGTCTAGGTGTAGTTCTTTGTCCTATTTTGATATAATGACATCTTTCTCTGTAATTTTCCTTTCTTTATGTGCTTGTTTTTGGTCATGAGCCACAGTTTGATATAAGTAATCTAGTGTAAATCTCATCCAATATAAATATACTGATAGATATCAGCTGAGATTTGAACCAGAAAAGGAGATTGAAAACCTGCTCAGTATCTCATGTATTTAAGATTTAAATTCCTTGTTACAACTTAACTTCATAACAGGATTAAGCAGCTTGAAAAGAATGGGCAAGATCCAGCTCTGGCAGAGTTTGGTTGGCTTGCTTCATCTCAAGATCTGGTCTTAACCCAGAAATCCTTGAGCTGGGAATGTTCTCATTTGTTTTCAGTGTATGAAAGAGTTTAAGTGTTGATTGTGAGAAGTCTGTTGTCAGCAAATGAAAGCTGACCACTATTCCACATCTGCCCCTTGCCCATGGCATTTAGACCCATGTGACTGCCTGGTGTAGGGCCTGCAAGAGAGACAGGTGAGTGTTGAAAACATGATGGACAGGCTAACCTGGTTCTGTTACAGTTCATCTTTAACTGGTAAAGAAAAGAAATTCATATGACTTATCATATGAAATTTCCCAAAGAGCATTAATGGTTAAATCCGTGTTGGAATCTCTAATATTGTAAGCCTGTGTGTGTTAAATGACCTTAGAAGGGAAGATTGAGGGGGAGGGGAGATGGAGGATTATCCCTTCCCCACACCATTGCACTGACTTGCATACCAGTCTGGCAAACACGAGGATCCAAGTGTGTCTGCAAATGTTTGTTTCACAAGGAGCCAAGAATAACAACACCAAATAAACCAGAGGGATTTCCAGTATCTCACCCACTTGATTAATGCCTGTACTAAGTCACTTCGTGTTTCTAGTGTTTTATTAAGTGCAGTGACTATGCTAACACGAGAATTATTATCTTTTGCCAAGGGTTTTCAAAACCAAAAATGTCTTTCTAAGTTTCCAAACAAGTTCTGCCCCACAAGTCTGTGCCCCCAGGTTCTTTATTCAGAGTCCAAAGTTCCCATCACAAACCTGACAAAGAGAAGTTTTTTGGAAGTGTCATAAAAATGTCTTTGAAAGTGCATCCTTAGTAAAACACCTAATTTGGACCTGGTTTTAAAATACAGGTCAAACTAGGGAGTCATCCATGTGTCTGGAACCTCATTTCCTTGGAGCAGCTCCTAGGGGTTCCAGATACAAACATTTTGCAATGCTGAAAAGCAGAATTAAAGAAGCCTTTAGACACAACTGTGAGACAAGCCAGTATGGAAATGAGGCACTGAGCAGCCACAAATTTGCACTGAAACTTCCCTGACAGTCTGGTATGTTCCGCTGTGGACTCAGGGTCCGGGCTCTGTGTTTTTAGAGCTTCTCTTACTCTGAAATTGCCACACAGTTACAGAGATGCAGCAAGGGCAATGTTGCTTTACAAAAGGTGAGATGTTGGTTCTGCTCCTTCATTGAGCTCCTCCATTTGTGCCGTCCTGGGTGGGCAGAGGTGCAGTCAGAACTGACCACACATCTGCCACAGCTGAGAGGTCTGTACGAAATGTTTGGTCACAGCCTCCTGTTACCGGTACTCTGAAATGAAAAGAAATGCCACGTTCAGCATTCTCTGAAAATTGGGTGCTCAGCAGTGCTGTTTTCATGGCTGCAGAGGTCTACAAATTGTTAAAATGACATTTGCTTGCTTATCTTGCAACTAAGCTGTCTAGTCCTATGGTTTTAAACCTGCTCTTTGCAAACTTCTGGCTTCGATTGCAGCTTGGCCCTTTTACGGAAAGCATATGGATGCAATTTATGTGTAGCAAAAGAGGTTAAATGACTTCATATTTGAGTTCACCTGCTGCAGCTAGAAATCTCCAGGAGCAATTACACCCTTGTTTTTTCCATCAGCCCTTGAGATTCTATAGTGCAGTTTTTGTAAATCTCCCGCTTCTGTGTCCTTGGGGTCACCTTCAAAATGTTCAATAAAGTTAAATGTTCTGCTTTGGGCAGCAGAAGGTATCAAATTAATATCCAGAGATTTAGAGAGCTTTCATATGCTATGCATGCTGAAGTCATCTTTGTTACTGTTGGTTGCTTTCTGTATTAATTCAAGATTTGCTTTCCATATCCATTATTTCCTTTATAATCATTAGAAACAAACGTTCTAGCTGAGAGCACAGAGCAGCAGGTCAGGGTGGAGACATGGGTAGTGCTTTCCCTTCTGCTGCTGCACCACCATCAGCTCTGGACATGAGCCCCATCCAGAAAACAAACTAGTATGAAACTCAGTGCCAAAATAGAAGGGCTGACCAAGCATCCTGGGGACCAGATTTGAGGCTGGACATGTTTGCTCCTGTTTTTTGGAGGGAGTTTAGAGGACTAACTCATTTGGAGAAACCTGTTTCTGTAACCTGTTGCCTCCATAGTGCACACATTTTAAAATATAGATCAGAATATTAAAAATCATAAAATACGTAAATTGTAGATCCTATGTGATGCCTACTGAAGTGGTTATTCTAATAAGAGGTGCAACATTCAGTTATCAGCTGGCTTTGTTATTGTGATTACTGTGGAAAGATACAGAAATCCCCATCGAAATCTCATAATGTTACATTGTGTTTCATCATTTTTGCATTGGTTTTAATGCCTTTTCTCATTAAGACTTTATTGACCCTTATAAAACGGGCCCTTGTGGTGTTCAGGCTTCCTCTGGGGTCCCAGTGTGTGGAAGCTCAGTGATTGTTCCTTGGTTTGAAAGGTCTGGTGATGATGGGTGCTTGACCATGAGCTTGATGGTTTGATTTCTTCTTCCAGCTGCGACACCAGCAGTGGAGCCTGGTGATGGAGAGCGTTGTGCCGTCAGACCGAGGGAATTACACCTGTGTCGTGGAGAACAAATACGGCAACATTAGGCACACGTACCAGCTTGATGTATTAGGTGAGATTTCACTGTTTGCCCTCAACAACTGATCTGTGCTGATGTTGAAGAGCTGTGTGATAGGATATGGAAAGCAGGAGCTTGGTTTCTTTCCCAGAGTGTTGGATCATGTGTCCTCTAAAACCGGCAACAAGCTTCTTTTTGGCCAATGATTCGGGTCCACACCTGAGATCAGTGAACTACTTAGTGGGTCTGCAGAGGGCCCAGAGAAGGAATGGCAGGGCTGAATGCCTCCTCCCTGCCCAAGTGGTTATTCCCTGTCTGGCTTGAGAAACCCTGGGTAGAGCAGTGATCAGAAAACCTGTGAGGGACAAACCTAGTTGTACCATCTCCCCTGAAAAGCCACAAGGTGAATGTTTCAGAGGAGAATACTTGCTGGGGAAAAATAAGACAAGTAAATTAGGATTTCTCCTTTTTTCTGTTTTTCAGAAAGGTCACCCCACCGACCAATTCTGCAAGCAGGGCTCCCTGCCAACCAGACTGTGGTGGTAGGGAGCAACGTGGAGTTTCACTGCAAGGTCTACAGCGACGCCCAGCCCCACATCCAGTGGCTGAAACACGTGGAAGTCAATGGCAGCAAATATGGACCCGATGGGACCCCGTATGTCACAGTGCTGAAGGTTGGTACATGTTCCTCATTCTCACCCTCAGGGCAGTCCTTCTGTAAACCTGCCCAAGGGAATACTCTGCTTTTGTGGAGGAGACACAGCAAAAATGTCCTGAAATCGATATTCCAAACTCCTCTGTTTGCCAGAGATAACACTACTACTGTGGTGGCACAGATAAGCAGAGTTGTGAGAGCTGAGGCAATTGTGAGAAATGCAGTATAATGAAAGAGCTGTCAGATTGCATTTGACCTAAAATTGTAAGAATACCCTTTTTTTTTTTACAGCTTCAATGGAGGTGTTTTCAGGGTTTATTAAAACAAAAGTCTTCCAACTAAAACACATTCTTCCTTTTCCACGTAAGCACATTGCAGCATGCACATACCAAATAATGCTGAACTACCAGCACCTGAGAGCCAACCTTATCTTGTTCCAGCCACTGAATTTGTGAACATTGCTATTATCAGTGCTCAGAAAAGCCTTTCTTTTAAATTGAGCAAAAAGTACATAGTAGGACTTTGCTTTCCTAAAATGTTTTCTTGAAAGGCAATGTTCAGATTACAGCCATAAAAAAAAGCCAGAGGATTTGGCTCCCCTCAACCAATGTAAATATAAAAGTAAGGAATAGGGAGTGAGGAGCACATTTGACTTCAAAAATACTTTAAATAAAAAATAGTTAAAGGCATCATGTAGTGGTGTTTATTAAAATATATCAGGCCAAATGGAGTTTTTCTGACTCTGCAGTTAGTGCTGAAAGCAGATTTTGTTGCTGCAACTTCAAGATGAGGCTGTCCTGTGCATGGACATTCCCTGTGCACATCCTGCTGCACACACTCTTTGTGTGAAGTTTTAAAAAAAACAACCAGTACTTATCAGACAGTATCTAGAAAACTGTAATGCAGCCAGATACATTATAATAAAAGCCAGATACCCTGGAAATAATTACACAGATTGAAATAACAGATTGGTTGGAAGAAATGGTTGGAGACAGTTCTTCAGGACTGGCAGCACGGGCTTCTCGCGAGTTTGGAAATCTTTTTATTTCTCGCCACCTCTCCAAATGTGTTTGAATTATGCATATTTGAATTTCCCCCTGGTTTCACAGCCCAGTACCAAGCTCTGAATAGCTGGTTGTGTCACATGCCATCTCATATAGTCTCTGAGCTCCGTGTGTGGTCCCCGTGGGATAAAGTGCTACCTTTTGGAAGTTTGCAGGGCGGCTGCGAACAGTGCCTTGTGTCACAAGCACAAGCCCCCATTTTGCCATGGCAAAGAACATATAAATAGTCCGTATAAATAGTGTTTTAAAATTAAGTTGGAGCGGCACCGGGGTGGGTAGGTAATTAGAATTGCCAAATACCTTCTCTTCTGTGGACGGCAAAGGCTCCGCATTCCTCGAAGGGGAGCACAGGCAGGCGTTTGAAAGCACAAGTTTTGTTTGGTTTTATGTTTTTTTGCTGAATAGGACCAGCACACGTCTATTTACTACTTCTGGTTAATCAGGAATGCTTTGAATTGTATTAATGCCGGCATCAGCGCTGGGGCACGGAGCATTTCCATTTTGGGATGCATCTTTTGTGCGCCAGTTCTGGGCCTCCACAGAGTTGTGTCAGGCCCAGCTTTGCAGGGATTTTTTTTTTCTTTTTGAATGTGGTGTGCTTGTTTTTTATAAGTAAAGATCTGATAAAATGATCTTGCTGTAGTCTCAGGGCTGGTCTGTTGGCTTTATGGCCTTGTTTCCCTCGTGCTGTGCCATGCAGTGCTGCTGCCTTGCCCCAGCATCCTGGCAGGAGCAGGGTGCAGTTAACAGCCCCAGAACTGCTCTCTCCTGCACCATGCTGTGCTGCCTTCAGGGAGATAAGGCTTGTTTTATCAGCCTGCCCTTCCCTCCTGCTTTCTGGAGATTTTTGTGGAGTGTAGGAGCTGCTGTGGGGCAGTTTAAGTATGGGGAATATCCCAGTCTCCATCGCAGCAAGGGAGATAGAAGGTGCCCACCATGTAAAATTCCACCCCCCACATCTAAAGGGGGGTGGGTATAAAACGCCACCCAAGTCCAGATGGATAAGTTGAATGCTGTACTTTCAAACCGTTTTTTAAACAGCCTGACAAAACCAAGCCATCACCTGCATCAGTTCCTGAAAGCCTGGGCTAATTTGTGATCAAAGAAAACCCCTTTTTCTTTGCAGAAGAGCACTAAATGCATTCCAGTTACAGAGGGGGGCTGGCAACACTGTGCCCAAGCTTTGTCAAAGGCTAAATTGTACATTCTGCATTGAAACATGCCCGGTTTAATTATAAACAAGGCAGCAACAGCAGGCAAGCACGTTTCCCTACTAGTCAGGGCAGACAGACTTGCACGTAAGCCTTAGAGATGAGCTCAGGTCAAAACTGGTGGTATCAGACATGGACGCTGGGGCTCCTCTCTGGTGCCTCCTCTGGGTTCAGTTCCCAATAAGCTATCAGAGCTGGCTGCCCCGATGATTTTAATGAGCTGCAAGTCATATTGGCAGGATCAGGCTTGGAAATGGAAGGCATCAAGACTGGGCTGTAGAGTGTAAGACCAAAACAGAGAAGAGAGTTGCTTTATTTTCATTTCCAGAACTGAAGCTTCTTCTGAGGCCACTTAAAACAGTTATGCATTTTCAGCCAAAATAAAAACAACTGTTTAGTGTTTGGGGAAAAAGCTGATGTGCTGTTGTGGCAGCATAGAAGAGGAGAAATAAACCCATTGCTTAAAAGTCTGAAGTTTGTTTGATTTATACACACCACTTTATTTAGTAAAGAAGAGGCTCCTATAAGCAGTGGAAAAAATTACATCTAATTTCTGAAAGGCAAAGTCAGCAGCAAGTTTCAGACCGCCACTGCTTATATTTTGTTTCCAAATTCTATTTTGGAATCTGATAATTGAAACAGTATTTGCTGAGCGGGGTTGCAAACACAAATCTCTGCTTAAACCCTTTCTCTGGTGCTCCTGTCTGTGGAGTTAAGTAACCATAGAGCCTTTGACTGCTGTCAGATGGAGAAGGGGCAAACTGACCTGTTTTAAAAAAGAAATCGCATGTGTGAAGGGAAGGGAGCTCACCTGCACATGGTTTGGTGGGGGCCAAAGGCACCTCCTCTTCACCACCCAGGTCCTGGGTTAGGTGTCTCAGCACGGGTGAGCTGGGGATGTCACCACAGCCGTGCGCAGTCAATCCTAGCTGATGTAGCTGCAATGGAGCTATTGTTTGGTTTACTGAAGTTCAGGTTTCTGTCTATTCCTGCAGTCTTGGATCAGTAAAAACGCTGAAGCCGATGCTAACCTAAATCTGTTCAATGTGACAGAACAAGATGAAGGAGAATATCTGTGTAGAGCCAACAATTTCGTAGGCATAGCCGAAAAGCCATTTTGGCTCCACATTCGCAAACCAAAACCAGGTAAACCACAGACTCTGTCCCAAGGCCCTGGCAACTGCAAGAATGAGCTATAACATTTTAAAGAATCTAGTGATTAAAATTACTATTCATTTTGTATTATACCCTGTCAACTGACGCTGAATGGCTTTATCTTATTTTCTTGCTAATTTTTTTTTTTAACAAGACTGTAATGCCTATACAGCAATTGCCATGGAAAAATTCCCACAATAAAATGACTGTCAAATCTTGCTATCAACTCTTCATACTTATATTCCTTTCCTTTCCTTAAAATTGAGTGCTGATAACAGAATTGCATGTTAATGACCTGTGATGTTCCAAGCTCTGGAAAACCAAACTGTTTTAAGTTTTTCACCTACAAAACTGAATTAATCAGTTCTGTCCCTTGGAGAAGTAATGGAGAAATAAATATCAGCATTGGCTCATGCAAGCAAACACGTTAACTAGAGAGGAGAACCAATCTCATGGGCTCTGTGGTTTGACTCCAGCCTAGAGGGTTTGTCTGCTGTGTTACTCAGTGCCACTGCAGGAAAGTTCCTTACAGGCACCCTCTGGTTTTCAGCCAGATTTCTACTGCAGTGTCAAGGTCTGTTTAAGTAATATATGGCTTTGAGATGTCCACTGAGGAAATTTTAAAAAATTCTCGAATCCTATATTTTTCAATGAACTCATGAACCATAATGTTTGTATATTCCTCTGATCAGCACTTGAATCTTTCCCCACTACATCTCCCCTCCTTTCCCCTTTCTTTCTGTCTTTCCTCATTTCCCATCTCTCTTTCCCCACCCCTGTACTCACCTCACTAACCCAAAATCAGTCATATTGTGGGGGCAATTTTTCATTTGGATGCTTTTGCTTGCATGCTTCTTTAGTGGGACAGAGTAAGAACCTGGTGAAGGGAACTTTTTTTTTTTTTTTTTTTTTTTTGCTTTTGACTACAGGTTGCAGAGGGGAATGAATAAATAAATGTGGAAGATGGGCCATTGAAAAATAAAATAAAAAAAAGAAACACTTTAATCTGCTTTTGAAATTTGCCTGTGGTGTCCTCACACTTGCTGGGAATGTGGCTTATTCTCTGTTTTTCCCTCTTTCTATATGTGTTTTTTTTTCCCTGTAGACGGCAGGTGTTAACACAACGGATAAGGAGCTAGAGATTCTGTACTTGCGAAATGTTACTTTTGAGGATGCTGGGGAATATACTTGTCTCGCAGGGAATTCTATTGGGTTCTCACATCACTCTGCTTGGCTGACGGTGCTACCAGGTATTTCCTTCTGTGCTGGCCTCTCCTTCCCTCTCCAGGATGCCTCGGTGTTTTGCTTTAGGAATGCCAAGTTCCCGGAGACCACCCCTGGCTTGGAGCAGGGGAGTTTGCCAGGGAGGCCTCTTCTCTGGGATTTGATTCAGACCCCTGTTGCATACTTGCAGCTGACTCTGTTTGCATTGCATCTCAAAATTTAATTGATTGCGGTAGTGATACAGTAAAATACACAGAATCTTTTTTTTTTTCCTTTTGTCTAATAACAGGGAGGTATTCACAGCCTCTTTGTTAGGACAGTTTAGTGCCAAAATAAGGAGCTTTGTCTTCTTACACTGACAGTGGGAGAAGAAAACCTCCCCATCAGATGATTCAGGTCACCTAAATTGGACATGAACTGTGGATCATCTTATGAAGGATCCTTTCTGTCTGACCTCATATCTTAACCTAAAATTAGATGCACAAGTGTCTGGTGTGAGTACACCCTTCCCTGCCTGTGGCATTATTTCCACTTCACGGATGAGCAGGCCAAGATAGCGATCTGAAACAGAAGGTCAAGGAGAGTCATCTGTAGGCAGAGCACAGGAGTCCTGGCTCCCAGGGGTATTGCATGCTGCCTGCTCCAGCTGGGATCGATGAAAGCTGCAGTGGGCTTGAAACCCGAGGCCAGAGTGACCTCAATTTTGTGGTCCTTTCATGTGCAAAGCTCTTATTGACACAGCACAGAATGTGCAACAGAGAGAATCTCTTCTGCAAAAGGGGGAATGAGGCTGTGCTGCCCCTTCACCTGCTGTATCTGCCTCTGGCTGCAGGGCAGGCTTGAGCATGGTCCAGGGAAGTACCAGCAATATTCATATTGAATCTCAAATGAGCTGTGCCTTGCAGACAGTGCGGAAGCAAACCTCGAGTATGTTCAATACACCCTTACTGAAAAGGCACCCAAAATCTTAAGGAGCCCACTTTGATACACACAGTCATAGACCACATTTGGGTCCATCTCACAACACGTCCATCTCAGGATGTGTTTAGAAACCGGGAACTTTGGCATTTCTAATCTTGACTTTATCTGTGCAGGTGGTTTGGATGTAATCACTTTTACTGGGGCTTAAGAAGGTCTCCTCCATGCCCAGCCCTGCTGGTGGTGGGATCTGCTGATCTTTCCTGCTTATTTGCCAGCACTGTGATAGTTGATTTGATCCTGTTTCTGTTTCTGACATCCACTGGATGAGAGAACATTTCCTTTGGTTAGAAGACTAATGTCTCTGTTATTTTCAGAGTGTCATAATATTGTTTCTTCTGACTCATTCTCTACTTATACAGTTTATGAATTCACACCTCTTTCTCACGCAGAAGATAAGCAGGAGAAAACCGACCAAAAATCACAAAGTATAACTTTATTTTGAAGTCAGACGTGGTGAAGGACAGCCGCCTGTGCAGCAGCAGGCTCCACAGAGAGGGTGCAGGATACAGCCCATCTGGGGAACATCAGCTTGTAGTGCCCTGTCCATGCTGCAGGAGAGAGGGAGCAGAGGGCAAGGTGGTGTGAGACAAGGCAGCAGAGCTGCAGCACCAACCACAGTGCCTGATCCCACGAGACCTGGTACTCCTGTCTTGTGGGAGGACATGGCCATTTGGCAGGATCAGCCCCTTCACAGCTGGCACAGAGGCTGGAGCAGCCCCCAATGTCACTGACAGCCCTTTCTCCTGTCTTCCTGGGCACTGCCACCAAATACTTGAAACAGAGCCTGCTGCTGCCAGGGAAAGGCTCCTGCTGCTTGCTGAAGGGTCTGCTCAGCAATGGGCACGATCCATTACTGAGCTAACCACACCAGCATGACTTCATTATAAAGCTTCCCACTGCTGACTGCCCCTCTGATGCCAGCACACCTTTGGGGGACAGAAAATCAGTCCCCCCATGGCTCCTTTCCTCTTGTTGACATGCCTGTCCTGAAAGGAACAAGGGGGAGAACACAGCTGACCTTTGCTGGTCTCTAAGAAGTCTTGCAAGCAGGTAGCCACTGCGATGGGCTCATGCCACCACCCTCCTGGCTATCCCACCTCCCTGGGACAAACCTTCCAGCCTCTTCCCAGCAGAATTAAGCAGATTTTTCTCTTGAGACTTTTTCCCTGTGTGATGCCTGAGCTGCTGGGTGCTGTTCGAGCCCCTTGGTCCCTCAGGGCAGGCACTGGTCTGGTGGAAATGTTTGCTGGAGAATCTGAATCAGCCAAGTACAGCAAACCCCATTCCTGCACATCCAAGGCATCCAGCCACAATGTGTGGATGTGTGGAGAGGGTGGGATCTGGGTCAGAGGGACAGCACAGATGTGTGAAGATACCTTCAGCCTAGAGCAGTGGTTTTCAATCTGTGGGCTAGGGGCTTTTATAAACTCCAAGTAAATTTACCCCAAAAAGGGCAAACTGAACTAATGTTTTAGCTACAGCTGCAGGTGGAAAACCACTGGCCTGGGAGAGTCCCCTCACCGAAGTCACTGACATTGATGTAGCTGAACAAGTCCTGCCCAAATTCTCTGTGCTGTATGTGTGTAGTTGTGTGTGGGCTGCTGCTCCCCCATCCTGACTGCCATCTCTTGTCACCCTGCAGCCGAGGAGCTCATGGAGATGGATGATTCGGGCTCAGTGTACACTGGCATTCTCAGTTATGGCACTGGCTTTTTCCTCCTTCTCCTGGTGCTGGTCTTGGTGATTGTCTGGAGGATGAAAATGCCAAACAAAAAGGCCATGAACACCCCCACTGTTCAGAAAGTCTCCAAATTCCCACTGAAGAGACAGGTAACAGAAAGTAGATACAAGATTCCTATTCCCCCCTATGGTGTCCCTCTTTTTTTTTTTTTTTTTTTTTGTTTTTGTTTTCCCCCTCCTTCTCCTTGAAATTCTTTCTCTAGGTGAGAAGCACCACCAGAAAAACTTTGCCCAAGAGCAACATAATTTGTCTGCAGCCTAGAAGTGTAACCCCCTTTTATTTATTGCTATGTCACTGGAGCTTTGGCTGAGGTGGCAGGTGACTCTGGCTCAAGAGCAGCCCCCACTGCTGTTGGCCGTGCCCAAGAGGTTCTGGCAGTGCAGCTGTGAGTGCCACAGAAGGCACATCTGGCAAGGGAAGTCCAGTCCAGTCTCCCTGGAGGAACAGGGATTTGGGGAGAAAGAGCACGAGGTTGTGTTCCTTCTTGCTTTCACAGATGTCCCTGGTGAGGCCAAAGCATTTCCATGGAGGTGGCAGAAGGTTCTCTGTGCAGTTAGAGATGTTCTGCTGCATGAAATTGCAGAGGGGCAGGAGCAAAAGTCACCATGTGAAACCCCACAGTGAAGGGTACAGATTTCAAGCTTTGGCTGCAAGCTCCTGGTGGGCATTGACAGTGCCAGAATGAAAGAAGTCACTTCGTAGCTTGTATGGGCTGTGAAGATGGAAAAGAACAGCTGAAGGGATGCTGAGGGCACTGGCTGACCTGTCCCTCTTTTCTGCCTGCTAAACACTTGAGTACAAGTGCCTATGGCACTTAAATCCTGAATGAGTGGATTTCTGCAAGGGTAGGGGCATTTCCCAGTTAGAAGTTCCCAGAAATCTGTCCATGGGCAAAGAGAGCTCAAACCTCCTCGGTGACCCATCTGTAGGCACTGCCTGCCCTGGAGATGCAGTTGGCAATAACACTTCATTTGCTCTACCCAAGCAGGTGTCGCTGGAGTCCAACTCTTCCATGAATTCCAACACGCCCCTGGTCCGGATCACGCGCCTCTCCTCCAGTGATGGGCCAATGCTGGCCAACGTTTCCGAGCTGGAGCTGCCTCCAGATCCCAAGTGGGAATTGACTCGTTCTCGGTCAGTCAAAGCCATGGGTTGGGATCTCTGTGCCTGCTGGGAGTGTCCCCACACCAGGACCCCCTAACATACCTGTTTGTTCTTCCCTCCAGCCTGACCTTGGGGAAGCCACTAGGTGAGGGGTGTTTTGGCCAAGTGGTGATGGCAGAAGCAATTGGGATTGATAAGGACAAGCCAAACAAGGCCATCACAGTTGCTGTCAAGATGTTAAAAGGTATGGGAAGTCCACAGAGGACAGAACAGCATATTGTGCTGGGATTTCCTCTCTTTGCCTCCCTTTTAAGTTTTTCATACAAACTAGGTACAATAGAAGAAAGCAGGAACAGCCTCTCCTCCCCTTTACCCACATAGCCTGGGGGTTAGGGCTGTCCTTGGAGAGCAGGCAAAAGTGCAAATCCCATCAGGAAGAGGGGCTGGGAACTAACCCAGTTCTGTGCCAAGGGGTAACAGCATCCCTGACAAGAAGGGGAACCCCCTTCACTTCTAGCCAGCTCCAGGAATCAGCCCACTCCTTACTCCTTCCCTAACCAGTGCTGCCTGTTCTACCAAAAGCTTGTGCAGCAACTTCAATGGAGTTCACAGAATTTCAGCTGACAAACTCCTTCTTGAGGAACTTTTTTATTGAGGAACCTTGATCCCAGACACCTGAGAGGTTAAAGGGAGACTAGAAATGGAGGATTCAGATGAGTCTCTGTTTCTCATCCTGCCCCCAGACATAGTAATCACAGACAGCTGAGGAGATGTAATGGTTTCACATTAACTTGTCCAGTTCACCTGGAACAAGCAGGGCAGTGAGCAGCCTGGGCTTGAGGTTACATGGGGGGATGTTCCAAAAAATTTAATATTTCTTATCAGAAATGGGTTTCTTTAATTTACATTTCCTGCAGTCCTTTCTGAAGCTGGTTTTGTAAATAGGAACATTTCCATCTTTCCAAACCAAAACATTCCTTTGGGGAGGTTTTCCCAATTTTTCTACTTTTGTAGATAGGTTTTTCTGTTTTTGCAGAGAGATTGCAACTTTACATCCAAAAAACACATTTCCTCCCAGCCCTGACCTTCTACCATCATTAACTCTTGGCCCCCAGAGATGAGGGACAGAAACTATCAGAAAATCAGGTACCAAAATGTGAAATTTAGTCCTTTAGTACTTGTGAGGATGAAACAGAAGATGAAAGGCATTATTGATTTCCATATGAACATTTACCTCCACTTATTTGTTCTTTTGTCTTCTTTTGTTGCCATGGTAGTAGGTTTTGTTTTTATTTTGATTCTTCTTCCCAAAGTAGAGCAAAGCCAAATACAGAGCATCGTTTCCCCATCAAAGCCCCACATGCCTGCACAGCAGTTGTAGTATACCTCTAAACACTTCTTTTTTTCCCTGAAATTTTTTGCTTTCTTCCTCTACTTTCTCCAGATGATGCCACAGACAAAGACCTTTCTGACCTGGTCTCTGAGATGGAAATGATGAAAATGATTGGGAAGCACAAAAACATTATTAACCTCCTTGGTGCCTGCACGCAGGATGGTACGTGGCAGAGCAGCCCGGTGCTAACAGTGTCGTGGCGGGCTCAGATTTGGCTGTCCCTTCTTTGTAATTACTAACTGGTTGCCCAAAATGGCCCAGATGAGATTTGGGTGGTCAGCTCCTCCTTCTGGATGCTGATGTGCTCTTCCTTGCAGGACCACTCTATGTGTTGGTGGAATACGCGTCAAAGGGGAACTTGCGGGAATACCTCAGGGCACGTCGCCCGCCTGGCATGGACTATTCCTTTGACACCTGCAAGCTGCCTGAGGAGCAGCTGACGTTTAAGGACCTGGTTTCCTGTGCCTACCAGGTGGCAAGGGGCATGGAGTACTTGGCATCTCAGAAAGTGAGTTGAGAAACATCATTTGGTAGAAGCCTCAGTCAAAGTCATGTGTTCAAAGGCAGGGAACAACCCCAGGAAAAACACTGCAGGCTTCTCCCTTTAGAGGCCACATTTTGCTGGATGAAGTATCTTGGGGTTTTGAAGCTGAAGGCTTCATCCATATGCAAAGTCCCCATGTGTTGGCTGCATTCCTGAACAGCTGTCACCTGCAGGACCATTAAGCATCCACAAAATTCCTATAAAAGCACAAGCAAAACCCAGACCATTCTGTAAGTCTGTATATCTGGGATACCTTAATTTGAACATCTTTTTCCCCTCAAACATTATCCTGCACTCCTTTTCCTTGGGGAAGCAGCACAGAAAAGCAGCTGCAGCTCCCAGTAAGCGCCCACAGAGGAGGGGAGTTGGTTTTCTCACCCGTGCATCCTGTCTGGAGAGAAAAGACATGGCCATGTGGGCTCTGGGGCCACCGATGAGGTGTTGCTAAGAGGTGGTTCCCACTGAGCAGGCACGGTGGGGCGGTGACACGCAGAGCCAAGAGCTGAGCAGTGCCCACAGCTTTATGAGCCTGGGAGTCAATGAAACGGCAGCTCATAAACCACACGGCGCTGCTGCTTCCAGGCGCGAGCAGCTAACGAGCCCTTATTTATTGGCTTGCTCACCTTTCACAGTGCATTCATCGCGACTTGGCAGCCAGGAACGTGTTAGTCACTGAAGATAATGTGATGAAAATAGCTGATTTTGGCCTCGCTAGAGACGTGCACAACATTGACTATTACAAGAAAACCACCAATGTAAGTACAGAGCTGCCAAGCACGCGCAGTTCTCCTTCTGGCAGGGAACTCGGTCATCCCTGCAGCAAGTGACCCTTGTCCCACATCTCCCTTTCTAGAGGGGCTTAGGAGGAAGAAATCTGACAGGGACTTCACTTGGTAGAGAGACTGTAGATTGGCTGGTCCCAGGGGTCTATCCACTATCTGTTTTTTTCTTGACAGATCCTGGTCCTGCTAGCAGCTGGTTGTGAGGTCTCAGCACTGGCCAGGATGCTTTAGACTAAGAGAAACGGAGGTTTCTCCCAAACAGGAATGGAGCCCTTTCCAGTCTGCCCCACTGTTGTTCATAAAAGTCCCAAGGAGCCAAATTCTGTCTCACCAGAGCCCTTGGCAGAGGAATGTCACTTCTTGTATACCTGGATCTACCTGTCTTTCGTGCATTTCTCTCTTTTTTACATCTGAGCTCCTTGACTCCACTGCCAAGAGTGAGATGGTCTCAGACAAGGGCTGAGGCCTGAAATTGTTTATATTTTCTGTAAAGATGAATTTACAAATGAAGGGCTGAGAGAAGCCCAGTGCCTTGGATCAGAGCCTGCAGCAGATGTGAGCCCTGAGGTAAAAACCTAGCTAGGAGAGAGTGAGGAGATGGCAGTGGAAGATTGAGTGCAGTGCAGAACCTGCAGGTCTTGGGGTTGCAAAGGGTTTAAATGTCCAAGCAGTCCTTTGAAGCCCACTATGTCCATACTGATCCACTTCAATAGCATGCCAGAAATCTTTCTTAGTTGCCAGGATTTCTTAGTCATAAATAATAACAATTCCTGGGAATTTTAATCACAGATCAGATGGATTTTTCCCTGTTTGAGCTGTGTGGGACAACTGAGAGCATAATCCCATTTGTATATCCTGCCTGTGTCCCATCTCTAGTTGTCTCCCTCAGTGAGACAGTGGATGAGAAGAGGACAAAGTTCCCCCATATCCAAATTATGGCTCAAACACAAAACAGTACTTTCTGTCTTCCCTCCAGGGACCAAACAAAGCCCCAGAGAATTATGATTAATCTAGTCTTTCTCATCTTGTATATCTCACATGACAGTCTGTGTTTATGATCCTGATGTAGGATGGGATCAGACTTCCTTTAGCCTCCAGCAGAATTGGGATTTGTTTCTTAGAGGACCTGGCCCTTGCATTCACTCTTTGGAAGTTGCCCTTCAAATTGAGCCTAAACTGGGTTTGGACTTGGAGTCAACTGTACTTTCCAGACAGAGAGATGGAAAGTGTTGTCCCAAGCTCTGCCACAGAGTTCACTGCATCTATGAGCCTTGGATGCTGTTCCCATGCAAAGATTTAGATGCACTGATATGTTAAACCTGCCTTGGCAGTGAAAAACAGAGAGCATTTACTACAAAGATTGTCAGAGAAGATCCAGGGATCAAATGCTCTAATCTGTTTATATGTGGCCACTGCTGCTTTGCCCAGTGACCGGGAAGGCAGATGTGGTTGTTAATGAAAATGTTTCAAACTGGATTAGAAAAGAAGATTCAGATGGTGCCGTTGTGGCTGGGGGAATATGCTGATGGGATGTTCCCATTGTCTTCCTAATTACAGGGTCGGCTGCCTGTGAAATGGATGGCTCCAGAAGCCTTGTTTGACCGGGTCTATACTCACCAGAGCGATGTGTAAGCAAACCCACACTTTTAAAAAAAATAATAATAGGACAGGGAAATCAACACCTGTACACCTATAGTATTTTACAGACAAAAGTACTGTTAAGCATGACCAGGGCTCGTTCCCTGCTGGAGTGCCTGGGGACACAAAAGTACAGGAATTGATTCCAAGCTGCATCTTCATGCACATGGTTTTATTTTGCTGTTATCTGGTTGCTTTCATCTGAGGATCTCTAGGGAGATATTACTGAAAAATTACTGGAAAGCAAGCATTTCTTGCCCACTTTATAGATGAGGTGATTCATCCAACAGTTAAAATATATTGTACTAAAAACTCATTAAAAAAATATAAATTACCCTTGGCGTCCTCCACACTTTGCCCCAGTTACACTTCAGTCAAGGATGTGGTATGAGCTTGAAATACCCTGTCTGCTGTTAGAATTACTTAAAGAATATTCAGCAAATACAGTCTCAGATTAATTTTGCTATTTCATTTATTTTCTTTATTTTTCCTTATCCTCTCTCATCTGTTTTAGTGTCTCGGCACAGTAAGCAAACAGCAGAGCACTCCTTACATGTAAATCAGTAACACATTTGAATTTTGCAAGGGCTGAAGCAGCTCCACGTGTACACGTATTGTAATATTTGATCAATACTGGCACTTTTATAGCCAGCCTGCCTTCTCCCCAGAGCTCACTGCTTGCAATTGGACAAACAAATTTTTCTTATTTCTGTGTTTTTTAGGTATTTTGGCTTTTATTAATCTTAAATCATAGTTTCCATGCTTAGGTAATGCTGCAGAGGGTATGACAGATAAATCAAAGCTAGAAAATGGGAGAGTGAGTGTGCGTGAAAGCGAAACAGAGACAGATAATCCCTGTTTTTAGAAAGAAAATGAAGAAGGCATAAGATATTTTTGGAAAAAAGGACTTTTAACCAGAGCACAGCTGCAGGACTGAAGTGTGTAACATTAGTGCTTTGCTGATTTTTGTTGGGGTATTTTTCTCCTGGCTTGGCCAGTGAAATGAGTGTTGTAACAAGCAAGTTTTGGTATCAGCTTGCACAATTAGTGGCCTGTGGTTCCAAGCCTGCAATTCAGTGAAGCCGTGCATGAATAATTTGATTTGTTCCATTCAGTGGAGCTGGTGGAAGACCTAACAAAGAGCTGGCGGTGATAGATGGGCTGTCACCTATCTGATTAAATGCTCATTTCAATTTCAGACTTGGTGCCTGGGATTTCTTTGCTATTGAGTTGGATCAGCAGAGATCTCCAAGTAACTAGTAAAAATGGCCTAGGCAATTAGTCATGCTATTGATGACTTTGTTAGCTATGCATGGCTGCACAGAAATAAAGCCAAGCAAGGGGGATGGGATGGGGGGGGGGGGCTTGGAAAAAAAAACCTCATTGAATTTTAAAGATCTTTCTTTGGTTTCCAGCTGGTCTTTTGGAGTGCTACTATGGGAGATCTTCACTTTGGGAGGGTCTCCATACCCGGGAATTCCGGTTGAGGAGCTCTTCAAGCTCTTGAAGGAAGGCCATCGGATGGACAAACCTGCAAACTGCACCCATGATTTGTGAGTGTGTGGTGGGGCTGACCTTGCTCTGCTCCCCATTCCCTCTGAGGCCAAACCCACCCCGCTGGGCTCCAGGGTCTAGGCTGTTGGGAGATCCCCACTGGGACATTGTGTGGCCATCTCCAGGTAGGCTTTCCTCAGCCCATGGCTGCTGAGTGACACGCAGCACCTCCCCTCACTGGGAGGGTGGTCCTTGGGGGAGTAGCTCCAGTGTGTCGCCTTCAGGACAGATCCTCCTCCTGCTCTGAGGGCATGGTCATGTGTCACATGATCAGTAATGAGGACCACAAAACCCTCCTCTTCCCCCCAGCTGGCCATGGCTGAGGTGGTGTTAGCCACAGCTGTTCCTCAGGGCGATTTGGAGGTGGGTGGGCCGGTGGGTGGGTGTCACTTGGCCTGACCACCTGTGGCTGTCCCCTGTCCCCACGTGCAGGTACATGATCATGCGGGAGTGCTGGCACGCCGTCCCCTCGCAGCGACCCACCTTCAAGCAGCTGGTGGAAGACCTGGACAGGGTCCTCACCGTGACATCCACAGATGTGAGTGTGGCAGGGTGGGCGTGGGAGGGGGTCACTTGGTCACACGGGGGACACGCAGCACTGATGGCTCTGTCACCCTGGCAGGAGTACCTGGACCTCTCGGTGCCCTTCGAGCAGTACTCGCCGGCCGGCCAGGACACCCACAGCACCTGCTCCTCAGGGGACGACTCTGTCTTTGCACACGACCTGCTGCCCGACGAGCCCTGCCTGCCCAAGCACCCGCCCTGCAACGGCGTCATCCGGACGTGAGGACCCCCAGGGCACACGGACAGATGGACGGACGGGCGGCAGTGTGCCCATGGAGGCGCGAGTGCAGGGCGCCGAGCATGAAACTATAGTGAAGGATCTTCCAGTGGAACTGTGTGATGGTGCCTGGAGATTTGTGTTGTTGACAAGCTGTTCAGGGTAAAAAAAAAAAAAAAAGAAACTAACTTTTTTTTTAAGAATATTTTTTTTTTTTACGATTTTTTTTTTCCCTATTGCTGTATGAAAAGTCAAGAAGCACTGTTTGGCCTGAAGGAACTAATCTCTTGCCAAGATGACCTGTTCTAGATGATTTTTTTGTTCATTTGGGGTTTTTTTGTTAACTTTTCATTTTGTTAGGGATTTTTCTTTACCACGCAGAATGTTGAACCTGGGGATGCTGACCCTCCCAGCCTCCGCGCTTGCGTTCCGAGTGCCAGAGTAACCGTTCTGTGCCTGCAATACGAAGAAAAGAGAAAAAGAAATCTTTCTTTAAAACAAACAAAAAAAAGAAAGAGAAACACGCAAAAAAAAAAAAAAAGAAAAAAGGTGTAAAGAATGTGGAAATTCTTCGCTTATGCAATCTGTACATGAACCTTTTTGGTGGAGCTGAAAAGCCACGTTGCCTGCAGGGATTCATATATTTATAAAAATATCTTTATTTTTGTTGTCGTCGTTTTTATAGCTTCATGATCGTACTACCCAGCCACATAGAAGGAATCCTTTTTGGAAGAAGAGAAAACAATGCTAAGTAAAATACGAATTGTCATGGAGAAATGAAAGTGAAAAATAGTAAAAAGAGATGGTCAAGTCATCTGAAGTGTCAGCACCTTGGCCCTTGCACGGGGCTGGGAGCGATGGGTCCGTGCCAAGGCAGGAGCAAGCAGACCCCAGGGATGGGCAGAGACCCTGTGGGGGTCCCTGGGGAGCAGAGCATCACCCACCTGAGAGCGGAGGGTGCCCTGAAACCTGCCTCCTGGGTGCCCATACTGCATCTCAAGTCACACCCTGACCTTAGAGAACACCCAGTTGGGGGGGGAAAAGGTAATAAATCTCGTTTTTGGGGTTTGCCTGTTCTTGCTTGCCAGGGGTGAGTGGGGGGAGCAGCTCCTCCAGCCACCCCTCGACGCCAGAGGTTTGGCTCCATCTACGTGCAGTGACTCGGAGAAAGAAGTTACGGGTACCTGTAGGCAAGAGCCTTTAACTTATATCAAAAAGGTTTATTCCAGAGAATCTGTGTATATATCTATAAATATATCATGTATATATATAAATAAATATATTAAAAGAAAAGAATGTATAATACTAATGCAACATAAAGCAGTACTGAGAGTCTCAAAATACGAGCATTGCGATCTAGGATATACTGATCTGGGCAAAAGAAAAGATGTTTTTGATTGTTTGTTTTATATCTTCACAGTTTTGTTTTAAAAATTGTACCTTAACATGTATATTTGTAAAGTTATTTATAGACATTAACATATCTGTTCATTGGTTTAAATAGCATAGCATTACTGTAAACTTTAAATTTCACCAAACTTAAAGGGTGTTTTTTTTAACTTATTAAAAATGGAGAAAAAATATATTAATCAAGTTTTTCCTTTGTGTTTATGGGAAATATTGAAAGAATGTATAGATGTACAGTCCTTTAACAAATTACATTTAATGTTATAAATATATATATGTATTCATTAAAAAAATATTAGTTTATTCTGGATTGCAGTGAGCAAAGGTAAGTTTATTTTTCAATACATCACCAGTGGTTAAAACCAAACAAATAGCAGCAGAAAGATGATTTTTACATATTTCAGAAAAACAGGGCCAAGAATTCTTCCATCAGTTTAACCACTGTGCATTAAGGGGGTGTGGGTGTTTATTTTTCTATTTTCAAATGAAGGTATTCTTTGTGGTCGATTTAATAACAAGTATGCAGCAAAGTGAAATGTTGACTTTGGATGGTGCGGGGTAGGTTTTTTTCTCTCCCTTTGCCAGTACTGTTGTATTTTGGGCTTCAGAAATGCCATGTGAGCAAAATAGTGACACTGTTTGCAGGAGAGCTGCTACAGCTGCATATTTCGTTTGCATCTGACACATTGGAAAGTGCCAGTGATACCTGATTTTTGGTGTTTAGAATGCTGTGCTATTTTGTTCCTCAATGCCAGATAGCTGTGTGAAAGCACAGGAGTGAACGAAAGAATGTTAGCATGGATCAAGCTGACAGTGGGGGAGGTTTGGGCTGAGGATTTTTTGTGGGTGGGTTGTTTTTTTGTTGATTTTTGGGGGTTTTTTGTCCAGAAGACTTCTTTATGTACTGCCAGAAAGAGGCAAAGCAAATTGCATCCTGAATTCTTTCATTTTTCTCTGGTGCATATTGCATATCAATGTTGCAGAATAACAGGATGACAGCATCTCATTTAAAGATATTTTTTTCTTCTTAGAACCACAGAATCCTTATCCTAAAATAAATAATTTATAGTATGAGGTTACTTCAGTGGAAGTTTGAGAAGGTAGATTTCTATAGATTTTTGTTTTGTTGGAATAAAAAAAAAGATTTTTTTGGTATTTTCTTACAAATGTCTGCTAATTGTGTACATTCCAAGTACTGGAAGCAAAGAGTTTTCCTGTACTGAAAAAAAATGTACAAAACTGTGCATGGTTTTAAATGTTACTAGATATTATAAATATATATATAATTTATTGAGTTTTTACAAGATGTATCTGTTGTAGACTTGTTGACTTTAACATTTCTTATTCAATGCTTATATAGTTTTATAGCCTCGACTATTATCTTTAAAAACTTTAAAAAAATTAAAAGTTCCAATTTTGTTACATTTTATACTGTTGATGTTACAATCCACAGGTTTGCATAGTGTGATTTTTTGCAATGAGCAACTCTGTTCAGTTTATTTTAATACTGTACTTCTGTGCCTGACAGCTGCAGCTGTCAAAGGTGTGAGATGAACACTAAATAAAACTATTCTGCTTTTGTTAACATGGGAAACTTACTTCTACCAGAAAAAAAAATAAACAAGTTGCTAAATTTTGAGGTTTATTCCCAGTTGTGAGGGTCCTTTGCAAAATCAAATGTTTCAGGCACTGGGACTTGTAATGCCAGGAAAGTTTACTTTTTATAGTGCTGCTCTATGAGTCCTGGCCGGTTCAGGTTTTGTATTTGTAATAAATTTATAGCAATTTTGGTTGAAGGGCAGTATTCTGTATTTGTTAGTAGGTATATTTATATCCACACAAGCCATAGTATGCACAGAGGTGTCAGCCCTGGCTTTGACTTAAGGAGGGTTAAGCAAGGGAACTCAGTAAAACCTGGTTTTGCTGGCAGCAGGTGATGCAGGGGATGTTGCAGCTTGGGAAACTTTGGGCCAATCCTACCAGCACTTTCATATGATACTGATTCCTACAAGTGATCCTGTTGAACTGCATCCCAGATACCTGGATCTTGGCATGCAAGTTTGCCTACCTATGTACAGCCTGCCTACAGAAGCAAACCTTCATGCTTTAAGTAGCTGGGCACAGAAAGGCATGCATCCAGGGAGGTTGCATCTATGGCACTGGGACTGGCACCAGCACTGTTCCATCCTAGATTTAAAAAAAAAGAAATTAAAGATTACATGGGGTTTGGGTAATTTCCTTGCCATTTTAAGAAAAGACCAATGTCCTTTTAGCACCACTGTGTTGTGAGAGGAGTCTTGCTACCCGAAATGAATTGCTTCCATGCTTTAAGGACACACTTTGGTGGCCAGCCCTGAGCCCTGCCCCAGCAGGAGCCAGAGGACAAGCCCTGGCCACGCAGGGCTGCAGACAGAGCGTGACTAAATGGCCTTTTGCTGGCTCATGAGGAGCTGCATGGGCAGGGTGGTGAGGATGTTGTGCTCCATTTGCCACCACCAGGACTGGAAAAGCAGGAGAACACCAGATCCTTCTGCAGTGAGCTGTGGTGCATAGCACACCTGTGCTTGAAAGCTTTCCCAATAAAAGTCTGCTGGGCAAACAGCACAGAAGTCAAAGTCACAAAGAGGAAAGTCTGTCCTGGTGCAGTGGCTGACCTGCACATGGTGCTGGCTTGGTGTTTGCTTTCCCTCTTGGGTTTCATGATGTCATTCTTCCTCTGCTGGCCTTCACCCACAGCCCTGTTTGCTTGTGGCCTAGGGAGGAGAGGGTAATATTTTACTTTAATTGCCCTACAATGCATCCAGTTCTAAGCCCAGGATGAATATTTGGCTGCAGCGTGTGATGTGCATTGAGCAACGCACAAAACAACCTCAAGGAAAATTTGCAAATTCACTTGGTTGGGCTGTGTGACTGAGTGAACATCCCACTGCAGCTCATCTCTCCTTCAGTGGCTGCAGCCTTCCACCCAAACCCAAAATGCCCTTTACACATGAAAGAGTTATTTTTCAAAGCAAAACAGATGTCTTCTTTCCTCTGTGGGTGACTACACAAATAGAGCCTCTCACTGGCCGCCATGACCTGTTTCATAGCAACATTTAAATAAATTCCTAAAATTGTGATTTATTTCCATTGGTCATGGCTCCATGGTGAGACAGGGAGGATTTGGCAAAAGGAAGAAAAGTCTGAAGCCCTGCAAGTGTCAGTAGGAGAAGGCAGCTAGAACCGTAACAGCAAAGTTTCCTGGTGGTCAGTGCCATTTCAAACTCTCAAAGGTGTTTCCTGGTGTTGACTCTTCTGAGCAAGTTCATCCCTCCCAGGGGCTATATAACCTCCAGAAAAGGGAATACAGAGACATGTGTTGTGATGAAATGGCAAAGGAGAATAAAGGGTGAATGGTGGCTGTTCTCAGCACAGCAGAGCTACTAAAAACAGGAGGGCACAAGGGAATGGCCAGAGGAGATGCCAGGAGCTGGAGAGCTTTGGTGGGCTTTGTGGCCCAGGACCATGGGCTCACCAGAGACAGGGAAAGGATTTGTCACTCCTATTTATACCCTTTGTCCTTCACTTTCTTAGGCATGTTAGCTTTCATTTAGTTTCTCTGTTTCATAACCATCATTTGTCTTTCTCAAACAGCATCTCAGGTGTCAGTAATGTGTCAAGCTGTAAAAGCATTGTGCCCTGCCCCAACAAGATTATTATCTAAAATCAAGAAAGAAATCCTTGTAGTGTGCAGTGTTGCATTCAGAGCCTCATGGGGACATTTCTGCACACACACCACTGGGTGACCACTTCTGATGGTGCCCATAGAAGACCAGTCCTGTTCCAGACCTTTTTTTTTCTTTCTGGGGTGGTGGTGTCTGGCAGGAGCAGGGGATGGGAAAGCATGCAAGCAGAAGCAATATCACACCAAATGTGCAAGTGGGATTGGAACAGGAATGATTTTGCTAAAGGCCAAAGTCTGCATCACACTCATGGTTTGCTCCAGGTTCTTCACCAGAGCAGGAAAAACTGGCGTTTCCATCAAGGAGGAAGGACCCCAGCTGGGAGAAGAGAGCAGAAATAAGGGACCAAGCCAAGTGCATCTTCCAACCCAGTGCTACATTTATACAGGCATTGGACACAAAATTTAAACGGTAAAAGCAAGAGGAAATGTGGCAGCAGGAGACCATCAGGTACCTCCCCACCTCCAGGACACCAGGGTGCACTCCCTACACATTTGGCCAGAAAATCAGGCAGCACAAACTGATACTGGGCAGAGCAAGATGGATAATCAGCACATCTCCAGTGATAATACATCCTGCCTGGCCCTTGTTGCTGGCACTTAGCTAAATGCCATGTACACTCACCTCTGGGGCTCCTGGCCACCCTCTGCATGCTCACTGGGCTGGGGTGGGAGGTGTTACCACTGCCTTACATGCCAGGAAGCACTGGGTCTGGGTTCAGCCAACCCTGAGCCAAAGGCAACATGGATGTTGGTGTAATGAGAGCCTTACAGATGTTACAGACTGTATTAAAGAGCAGGTTACAAGCAGGAGGGGTGAAACTTTTGACTCATACCAGCAAAACCTCTTAATAGAAGAGGAGCAGAACATGAAGAATGAACAGCAGAAAAATCAAGGCTGAGAAAAGCAATATAAAACAGCACATCCCCTGAGGGCTCTGCCAGACTGGTAGAACCAGGGAAAAAACCCAAATGAATTCTTACAAGTTCTCAGTGAAGCTGCCTCAAGGAGCTACATGCTTTGGAGAATAACTTAGTGCTCACAGCCTGCACAGATACAGCACAGAGCTCCATGAAGAAGTGCTGTCATGCACTCCTGACATGTTCCTGCACAGCCAAAACAGCTGCCTGGACAACCAGGATCCAGCCAGCAGCTTGCCACTTTCTCAGGAGCCAGCATGTTACTCTATGTGGTGGCTCAGATCCTGCCAAAACTGCCCAAACCCAACATAAGAGAAATAATTCCTTGTCTTGCTTGGGTAGCACAGTTATCTTTTTCCCCATCAGAGAAAATAATCAAGTAATGAGTCTTTCTGCTGACCTTCCATCAGACACTTGTCTAGTCTGCTCAGCAAGGCAGAAAACACATTTATTGGTTTCAGCCAATTTTTCCACTTTCACACCAGTAATACAGAGGAAGCAGAAAAAGCCAATTTTCTCCCAAACAACAAATGAGCTTGACTTTGCAGAAGTTTTCAAGCAGGCCCTGCTATTAAACCTGCTTTAGTAGTGCTGACAGGTAATCTCTTCATATTGCGGGAGACAGAGATTTGTTTTCATCCTTCCTCCTCTGCCTCCCAGCAGTGTTTGTCTGTCCCACATCCATGTCTGTCCCACAGGCAATAGCAGGCCCAGAGGTGATGGTGCCTGAGGCCATTCTGGAGGAACTCAAAGAGCACTGACAGATGCTCATTGCACATTACAAGGTTCCAGAACAGCCACCTTCCTGTCCTGGAGTGACAAACACACATCTTTCACACAGGAAGAATATGCGCTTAAATGGTGGCATTATATGGATGATGCCCACCCTATTTTCATTCATGGATTTCAGTCATGCCTTCATGCACCTCCATGAGGGCTGAGCAGTGGGACAGGATCAGCTCTTGAATGTGTCTAATTGATTGTTTGGCCAGTGGCTTCAGAGGACGTCCAGTGCCAGTCCTAGGGTTTTGCATAATAATCCTGTTCTAGGGATGTCTTCCCCCATTTAAAGGTAGTTTCTTGCCTTAGCAGCAGGCTGGCCTTGACCACACACCTCCTGGCCCAGCCAAGGGAATCCCAGCAGGGTGATAACTACAGGATCATGGACCCTGAACCCCTAGGAAGCTGCTGAGCAGGCAGTGCTGAACATGTTGGCAAAAAGGCACTGAGATGTTCAGCTGGAAAAGGCAATATGGAAACCAAAAGAGAAGAACAGGGATGGGCACAGGGATGGTGAAAGTCATCTTCATAAAAGGAGGGAAAGTTCCAAGCTCTCAGATGGTTCCTAGGAAAGATGCAATACCTTTCCAGTTAGTTACGAATTTGCACACTGGGAATGTGCTGCTGTCAGAAAGGGTCACTCAGGGTCACTCAGCCTGCATGTGAGAATTTCAACATTGTAGTCTGAGAGTCGTCTCAGAGCTCTTATTATGCACATAATGCAAATATCTGGTGATATTCTTTCTTGGACAGAAACCATGCAGTCAACTCTAACCTACACAAGAGATGCAGGAGATAAATTTTAGGCCGTTTTGATCTGGCATTGTAAAATGCTTTTGTGGAAATGCCCTCGTCAGCATATACATTCCTATGGAATGCTTCTGTTGGAGGTTTATGGTTTGCAAATGCAAAACCTCTGCAAGTACCTCCCAGAGGCATTTATGGTCAAACTCTGGGAGAACACCTGGACTGTCTTGATGAGACCTTGCAGGGTCTCCCTCTTCAAAAAAGCCATTCCACTCAGAACAGTCCTTATTGCCTCAGCCTAAGGTGTAAAAACACCCAAATAATAAAAGTCATCTGCCACAAAGCCCTTCACAAACTACCAAAGGAAATATTCACATGACAAAAGCACATGAAAATTAGGTAATGCTTCTGCAAGTTTTATCATCTTTCAAAGAGCTCAAGAGAGAGGAGAGGATGTACAACATAGCCTTGATGACCAGGGACTTCCATCTGGGAAAGCAACCACCAAGATCTGAAACCACCATATCTGTGCTCCTGGATAGCACAACGACTGTTAGATTAAAAAAAAAAAAAAAAAAAAAAAAAAAAAAAAAAAAAAAAAAAAAAAAAAAAAAAAAAAAAAAGCTCAGACAAATGCAACATGAGCTTGTGAGGGGAGGCTGATGCTGAACCAACACTGAGATCCAAACAGGGCTGCTGGCTCCAGGCTGCAAGGGAGGAAGACAAAGGAGCTCCCATCTCTCCTTGTACAGGCTGAGCAGAGAGATTTATGATGGATGAGTGGAGCTGGACCTCCTGCAGCCTAATAATAGCAGAAATTTGGTGTTTCTGCTGAGATGAATGTCTCTGCAGAGGGCAGGAGGGTATACCTGGAGCTCTGCCAGGTGGGCATCACTCCCCTTTTTTTCTGCAAGTGTTTTTTTCCTGATATTAACAAATACATTGTAATTAATATATAGTCATATCTGTATGCTTGCTAGGTACAATTTCAGCCTAGGAACAGTTCTGTTGTTAGGTAAAATTTCTGGGAAAACTGATGCTTTTAGTATTGCTTACCAGTTTTATTGATGTTTACCACTAAGACTAATTCTGCTTTAAGCTGGAGAAAGTCTCAGATGGGCTGAAACATTCTGGGTGCATTTCCTTCCACCTCCACCTGTGCCCCCTAATGTTTAATTACTTGTGAAGAGATTTTTCATCAAAAGGATCTCAGAGCATATGAGATACATGCACACTCTGATTTATCCCAAATTATTATTTGTGATGATCACTTTTTTTTCTCTTTTGAAAAATAAACAGGATTTAAGACACCTGAGCCAGTGAGAGCCTTCAGATACCAAGTTCATTTCATGCAAAACCCCTCTATCAGTTTTCACTCTTTGAGAATGGTTTTAATGACATTTTCAGAAACTGAGTTTGCGGAAGCAAGGCTGTTACTGGATATTCCAAAAACAGAAAGGTAAGTGATTTATTCATTACAACATTACAGAGTGCTGTTAGCATGACTTTTCCAAGTCTCGTACTCAAAAGCAGAATTTTAAAAATTTTTACAAGGTAGAGAAAGGGCAAGAAATTACTGGCAGAAAGAGGTTGCTCTGAGGTTACGGAATCCAAAATAATTTTGGTTGGCTGATCAACAGCTAGTTAATTTTTCTGAACGCATCACAATCCTCTCATCAGGGTTACAAACTCATATTTGCCTTGCCCATATCAATGAGTCTCATGGATTTTACGAACAGAGAAGAATGTACAAACTGTATGAGCCCAAGGAGAGTGGGCAGCTCTCCAAAAGGGAGACACATCCTCATTATTACAGTCAACCTCAAGGAACCCTGTAAAACACCATCATTTCAGGTGTTAGGCAAAATTTCCAACGAAGCCAATAGAGGTTTGCTTGTGTGGGAGGGAGTGGAGAAGCAAGGCCTCTGTGCATGTGTGAGCATGTAGAACAGGGCAGAAAAACAGTTGTTTATGCAACATTAAAGTTGAGAAATGAAGCAGTCAAGCAATGCAGCGTTAGGGGTGAATGCTCAGGTGCAATGTTGCCTCCTGGTATTTAAGTGTTGGTCATCACAGAATCATTGAGAATGGAAAAGAGCTTTGAGACCATTGGATGCACCAGTTAGCCCAGTATCACCATGCCCACCACCAGACCCAAGTGCCACATGCCTTTTAAACACCTCCAGGGAGGTTTTGCACCTCACTTTGACTCCATGCAATAACCAAGACCCGTGAAATATGCTATAGCTGGAGTTGTTCAATGACAAGTCAACCTGTGATTATCCTGCAAAGGGGAAAAAAAAAAAGCAACTTTAATTTGAGACCTCATTCTTCACTCAGGAATTGTCTGTTTTGGTTCTGATCTGGGATGCTCCTCACAGCTGACTCACATCAAGGCAACAACCCCTTTCTGAAAGCACAGGACCACCTGGAAATGTTCCTGCAGTTATTCCCTTGCAAAATCCTCGTCATCCCTCAGGATTCAGCTACACAAGACAGGGGAAACACAGTCCTCCCATGGCTTATAACACAACTTTATTATCCCCCTGAGAAATGAGAATCTGTGACTACAAAAGGGACAAGCTTCCACATCTCTTTGCCCTTCAAAGTTTCTAGCTTATTTTGCATATGATTCCAAATGATCAAATCTAATTCTGACCTGATCTGTGTTTATTTTTCTTTCCTCAGTACCTGAGTGATTTGTTTGGCTCAGAAAATGGATTTAACTATCATTTCAAGCAACTGCTAATTACAGTGACTGAAATCTGACACTAATTCAAGCCTCAAAGGTGTGAATGGTTCACATTAAATATCAGATGAGGTGCAACATCTCAATTTAGTCCAGCTAAACATTTGCCAGATTTCTGTGCAGAACACACACATGAGCAAGACACAAACAAGACAGAGGAAATCAGATCTCACCAAGCTCTCAGTAACACTCCAGAAGCTCAGCTCACACCATTCATTTTAGGCACCTTGAAGTTCAGGTGCCAATGCCGCAGATTTTGGGTGGGGCATCTAATGTGCAGAGAGTGGGAATTTCAGCAGAAAATAAATTATTATCAGAGAAAAATTTAGGTTAATAGTTAAGTTCTCTATTTTCATATCTTACAGGTGCAGAAAGACTTTGGCAAATTTAATAGAGTATTTAGTAGGGCAATGCAAGCTCAAGAAATGGGGTGAGCTGGCAACATCTCCCAGGAACACAGATGCAGGCAGAGTCCAGTGACAAGTGGGGGCACTGGAGGGGCTTTTTCTTTCTCTGGGTAATCCTTAAGGATGGTGCCAAAGATGTCAGACTTGAAAGATGAGTTTCTACAGCTAATTACCATAGTTTACAGATGTTGAAGCTCAGGCATGTATTTTCAGAAGGGCTGAGGGATTCAATATGTTGCAAATTAAAGCAATAGCCTTGTTAACTATCTGATCACATTGCTGCAGTACCCCTAGGAACTGGGGCACAGGAACCACACTGGCATGGAGTGGAGGATCAGATTCTGGGCTTCTCGACCTTGCTTGGGTGCGGTGAAAGAGATATTTCATAATTTTTGACCACTCACTTACAGAAATAAAGTGGTTACAAGCCAAAAAAATGGCATTTCACTATTTCTAAATAATGTGGATTTAGATGGCTCATCTTCAAATGCTCAGGTTTGAAACTTCTTACAGGCATTCTTCTGCCTGACATTAAACCTCACATTAGTTAATTTGCTTCAGAAAGCCAAACACTGTCAATTGAGGGTGGCTTTGAGCCCAACACAGATTATCCCAGTAATCCCACATCCAACCATCCCAGTAATCTCCCTCAGCAGGAAACGCCCAGACGCAGCATTTCAAGGGTTCACTGACATTCACTGACAGCAGTCATTTTTCCTGCAGTCCCGCTGCATCTGTGGCTCTTACACTGGAGCACATCTAACGACGTATCCAGCTGCCCTGGAGCCAGGGCTTTACCTCTGTTCATTCACCATAAAACCCTGTTGTTCTGTGGGAACATCTGCTCATTTGTGCTCCACCCAAACACCCCACACATTCTTCAGAAATTTTTCTTTCTACAAGTCTGATTGCTTTTTGCCAGCAGCAATGTACACGCTTGACATGCTAAGAAAAAGTATTTAACAGGAGGGAAAACGCGTTCCACATAAATTATTCTCACTGCAGGATGAAGAGGAGCAAACTAACACTGTTGTACTTTGGGAAAGAGTTTGCAAAAGGAAAGGAGCTTAACTCAGTCAGATAAGGTGAAATATCTGCTATTCCCTGTTCATAATAGGCTTCAAAGAGCATTTATTGCAATTTACCCAGGTCAGTACTGGACTGAGTGACCGTGTGGATGTAGAGCTCCCTGGGAATTGCATTTCCCTGTGTGAATCCATGCTCGGGGAGAGCCCAGGACATGGATTTCTAGCTGGGCTTCCACCTTGGCTTTTGTGAAATGGGCTGTGTGGCCAACTAGGGCCACTCTCCCTAACTCCCTAGTGGTAATCCATACCTGACACCAGACTGAATTTCCATGGAATATGAGGAGTCCTGCTTTGATGGGCATGGCAGAAGACACTGCTGTGCCAGACAAATGCAGGGTATGGTGTTTATAGCAATTTTCTATACCAATAGACCCACACATTCTCAATTCCAGCCCAAAGAAGCAGGACTTTTAATTCTGATTACTTTTCAGTCTAAGTCAACAGTTGGACACCTTTGTTTTAAATTTTTAATTGCTTAATTTGGAGAGTACTTTTGAAGAGATGTTGACAGCTTTTCTTCACAACATCTAAACACCATGTAGTGCCACAACACCAGTACCTAAGGTCTCAAAGAAAGGAAGCAAAGATGACAGTTACCAACTGCTCTTCACTCACATTTAAGATAATGCAAGAGTATTTTTTAAGACAACCTTCAAACATGAAAATATCTGTAAGTTTTGCAAAACTAGATAATGGTTCAGTTCTGAATGCACTTCACCCTCTTTCCTTCTCTCTGACAGTGATGTTGCTTAAATAGAACAGTTTTTTAGATTTGTGGGTGACTGGCCACTAAAACCTCTGTGAGAGCTGCTATTTCAGTCACTTCTGTGCTTCACACCTTATCTTCAGCCATATGAAAGTGAGTTAATACTTTGATACTCTGTGTTTTTTTGCTTAAACTTCTCTTAAATGACCCTGTGCCCTTGCATAGGAACAGGCTGCCCAGTGGAGTGGTGCAGCCACCATTCCTGGAGGTATTTAAATACCTTTAAGGTATTTAAAAGATGTGCAGATTGGGCCCTTAGGGACATGGTTTAGTGGTGGTCTAGGCAGGGCTGAATTAATGGTTGGACTTGATGACCTTAGATGTCTCGTTCAACCTAAATTATTCTGTGATTTGGTGATTGTTCTACAGAGCTTCATTTTGCAGACATGAGCAAAAGCCTTTCCTGGGCTTCTTGGTTTAAATCTCTCTATTTTATTTAAGTGCCATTTTGTTTGAGCACATGGCACCCAAACTCTGACCTCTAAATGGTTGCTGTGGCACAGACTGAGATCAAAACTCAGGCTGTAGACAGCAGCAAAGAAAAGAAATGAACACGAGCTCTCCAGGATTCAGCTCTGACCTCCACACCCCTCTGCTTAAATCTCTACAAACCCTTTTACTTAGTCATTTGCAGAGTTACCCACCTAGTCCAAGAGTTAAGCTAAAGGGGGCATTTCTTGAGCCACCTTCATTTGGTTATTCAAGAGTTGTGTCTGGTGGGATGCTCAGTGTCAGGGAGGATTGGTAGACAGAGTTTCTGTGGTGCCTACTCAAACTGCAGCTGTGTGCTTCTTCCCTTCGCTCCTGCAGTTTCAGTAAATCCAGCTTGATTTAATCTCTCATAATTGTGCACTGTATTTTTATTTAAATTTGCCTCCAGTCTCCAACCAATTAGTGTATCCAGGCATAAGTGATGGCGGTACCTCAGATCTTGCTGGACTGCCTCACTCAGAGTTTCATCATCTTCAGCTCCTAAAATGTTCCAGGTCACTGCCTGAAGCTGAGTGAATGAATATACTCCTCCCTCAGATTCCAGACCATCCCATGAAAAGTCCTTTGTGATCAAGGGCTGCCCAGGAACAGCTCTGTGTGCAGGGAAGCCCTGCAATCACCCTCAGAGCCACGCATCTTATCAGCCACACTTCCTCTGTGACTCTCAGAAGTGGCTCCCACAGGAAGTGATGTGCTGACTTTGGCTTGCAGGAGAAAGGCTAAGAGTGAAAAACTGCTACTGAGTTGTTTGAATCCAGTTCAAGTTCCATCTCTGTCATGCCTAATAAAATTCTTAATATCTCTGTAAGATAAATTGGGCAGTTACACATGGATCTCTCTGGCCTCCCTAGTACCAGAGTGGTAATCACAGAATCCCAGAGTAGTTTGGGTTGGAAGAGACCTTAAAGATCATTTAGTTCCAAACCCCTCTGCCATAGCCAAGGATGGCACTCACAAGATTGGGTTGCCCACAGCCCCATCCAACCTGACCATGAACACTTCCAGGGATGGGGCAGCCAAAACTTCTCCATCCTGGGGAATGCTAATGTTTCAGCCATGAGCTGGGTTGACCAAGTGATAATTGCTCCCATACTTCAGATAAAGTAGCAACCCTTGTGCATGTCTTAGCCTCAGAGTTTGGTGAAACAATTTTCAAAATGCACTTTCCTGGCTCAAGATAAAAGATTTACTTAGCTCCTTAATGTGTATGCATAACACAGGGTCAGGCCAGCAAAAACCAGCAATGAAAGGGCAAGAGCACACTTCTCATCTCCTTACTTTGTGCCAACAATGATTTTCACCATCTTCCTAATGCCTGCATCCCACCTGCCCTCATGTTGAAAAAAAAAATTGAGGGAGCAGTAAGTTTTTCTCCAAGTTCCCCCACCTTTCCCACCAACAGTGCTGTTGAGGTTGATGGGCCAATGCTCTCCTTTCTAACAAATATCTCTGCTAAAGCAGCTGGTAGTTACAACCACAGTGAGCACAGACACCAGCTAGAGATGAATCATTTATGTACTCTTTAACATGTCTGGAACTACAGATTATGTCTACAGTGGAAAAGTTCATCTTGGAAAAGTTCATCATAGCAAATATATTCATTAGCATGATTAGATCAACACCAGTACAATATTCAATTTTACTTTGCCTTTGGCAGCAGCAAGGACAGCTGGGCAAAGCAGTGTTTAACATGGTGCTAGCAAAGGCATGTCAGATAATATCCTTTCCAACACAAGGCAGTCTCCCACAACCAACAAGCCATAGCAAAGGAACCAGTTCTGGTGGTCACTGAGTAAATTAAAATCTTTCTGAGGTTATAAATGTGTGGGCTGGGTCAACAGCTACCTCGGTAGGAGCCTCTCTCAGCAGGGGCAGTTCTATGCAATGGCACCAGCATCAACAGGAGTTCTGCACAGTCCCAGGAAAATTCCACAGAACTGGGCATTGCTGGGAGCTCTGGACTGTCTTAGGAATTTCTGGAGGCTGTTTTCCAGATAAATTAGCAATGCACACTCCCTGCAAAGGACTTATTGGACACCAGAGCAGGCTGAGCCTCTGTGTGTGCCACAGCCATGCTCATAGGCACAGCTCTCCTCCCTGAACACTTCCCCAGACCTGGGGGCCACTGTGTGCACCCCAGTCTCCCCCAGAGATGATGCTGTAAAGGCTTCAGTTGCAAATGCTGTTCCATGTTACTCACTTGAAAAGCACACGCTCCCTCTCCAGTGGTTACAGGCACTCTACCTGTGCAAGCAGGTAATAGGCAAGGTGCAAATGATGCAGTTGAATATGCTACACACTCAGGAATAGTTGCTTGGTCAGAAGGAGCTAACAAACCTTGCTTAGCCTGTAAAATATTTCCTCAAGATGCTCCTTATTCCACACACCCAGTGAAAAGCACGTGTCATGTCTAAATTATACACACCTGCTCTGTAACCCATCTAGGAGATGTAAAAGCTACAAGAGTGCTTTACTGCAGCAAAGAAATTATTCTTCAGCCATGGCAGGAGTCAGCAGAGGTCAGTCAGCACAGCAGCATCAGAGCAGCACTGGGGAACCAACCTGTGAGCATCAAATCCATTTGGGCTTCACTTGGTGAGCTACAGACTATGGCAAGGCCAACTCAGTCAGTACATGGGCCTCCATCGAAGGTCTCTGAAGGTTCCTGTCATCATCTGAACTCCACCTACACAAGTTCACCTGTCACACATCAGGATAAAGGCACTACTGGCTCTTTACCCATCTGTATTCCAGTCCACATGCTGGCAGAGGGAATTGTCCTGCACTGACTCTGCCCCACCAGAGGATTTCCCAGCCCATGGAAGCTCTTTCCCTCAGCAGCTTAGCCAGTTTTTCTGGTTTGCTTTGCACTGACGTAGTGGTATGGAGCAGCTGGTGTGGCTCCTCTGGCTGGCTGACTCTTACTCAGCTGCCTAGGAAAACTCAACAATGGAAGCAAACATGGAAGTCAAAAGATCAGATCTAGAAAGATTTGCCCTGCCTTGAGAAAAGCCAGAGAGATGGTGTTGCAAAGAACTTCGGCCAACAGCCTGAAAAGTCCATGTGGCAGAAGTTACCTTTTCCTCACAGTCAGGAGAAATTTCCCACCAGTATTTCAACTTTTGCTTTATCTGCCAGCCCAGGGGCTTTTATGGATTCCCTAAGCAGAAGATCTGTGCACTGCAAAGATATGCCTGGATCAGTGCCTTCCCTTGGCTTAGTTTCAAAGGTGGCAATTGAAACACAGGGAAGATTTAAAAATGGTCCAAAGACTCTAAAAGGGCCTGCAGCAGAGGGGTGATGGCAGCTCAGCTGAGCATCACTTCAAACCCCCACATGAAATCCATTTGTCCTCCACAGCTGAGTGCCTGAGCACAATGCCTAAACACATACATATCATTCAGTCTGTGGACCCAAAAAAGAAAGAGTTCTCTCCACTCTTTCTGCTTGTAAACATAAGCAAATCCTGTATTCCTTGTTATTAAAAGACACGAGCTGGTGAGTTACTGCATGGATACAGCCCCTGCAGGCAATCATCTCCCTTTGCTCTCTAGGATTAACTCTTGTTTACACCTGCAAATCTTTTTCCCCCTGACAGGTATCAAACATTACCAAGAGGTCTTCAGAGTTCTCAAGAGACCAGAGTTCCCTGCCTGCAATGCCAGAAAACAAAGCCAATTTAACTCATGATCTTTGAAATCCTGGGGCTTTACAGGATTTATTCCATCTCCCATCTCCTAGCCACACATATATAATTCCATGATCCTATTCAATGCTCTTGACCAGCAGAAGAGTAATCTACCTCTCAAAGAGCCTGCTGGGCTAGCAGTGAACAGCTCAGAAGGAGGGCTGGAAAGCTCCAGAGCTCAGGAAGGGCCAGGAGACCACACAGCCTGGGGCAGAGTTGGGAGGAAGGAGAAGGGTAAGCTGGGGATTTGCCCTAAATGAGCTCTTGGATTGTCCTTGGATGGGCTCTTGGGTTCTCCTGAGGGGATCTGGGGCTGTGCTGGGAGGGGCTCTCCCCTCCCTTCAGCTGTTTCCATACACATGGATAGGCCAGGTTTACCAGGCTGTGCCACTATTGCCATGCCAGGGGCAGGGATTTTCCCTCTCTAGCTGAGAAAAGAATGGGAGGCGAGAAGCCACATGCTTCAGGAGGAGCTTGCAGCCTGAATCTGATATGCAAAGTGTCCCCAAGAGACATCAGAAAATGTCCCACAGCATCAGAAACAGCACTCCCATAAGAGAAAAGTCTTTCCAGTCATAGGTTTGGAATAATTTCTATCTGCATTGCAATGAATTTGCCACTGGCAGGGGTTGGAACTCGGGAGTTAATGTAGTGCAGGTTTATGGTGAATGAACACTTCTGGAGCCATAATTCACATTAATTGACAGGAGCTGTCTACACAGCAATGAAATATGCACGTTGAAGCTGCAAAACAGGAATCCCTGTGAGCATCAGAAAACAAACAGTGCCTTTTGCTTCCAAGCACCATGATTGCTGCTCTTTCTCACATCAAATAAAAATTTGTATTTACATCCAGATCTGGAATGGCATGTGACTAGTCAAAGATGCAATTGCAACAAACCAACCAAGCACAGGAACCATGAGAGGAATGTACCTGAGGAACAGCAGACCATTCCTATCCATGCCTCACTTTGATCACAAAACTCACAGGACAACCAGTGAGCTCAGGGCAATGAAAATCATCAGGCAATTATCATTTGTGTCACACATTTTCATCACTTCATTTTAAAACAAGGGCCTATGGGGGCAAACTGGCTTAGCTCCATTGATGTGAGCACAATCATCCCCCTAAGATTAATCTGTTTGAAAAATGCATCTGTTCTGTGAATAGATCTGCATTTAATGACTAAAGTGGAGTTACAGACACATATATATATTTAGGAGAAGAAGTTTCATTTCTTAATGAGAGAATTAGTGAGGGGATGTACCAAGGACTTTACTGGGATTGCTGAGCCATGGATAAATTTGTTAGAAATAGAGGCTTGTGATATGAGATTTCAAATGTTGTGTACAGAGGACTTCAAGGCAGCGAGGGAAACACTCTGAAAATCTTCAGTTTCTTCAAATGTGTCACTACATCAAAGCACAGCCATCCTGTGAAGACATTTGGGTTTGACAATGTATTTGGGGGAGATTTTCTGGAATCTGGAGGAATCTATATCTTAGAGGAATGTAATGGTATGGTGTAGATTTCTTTTAAGTAACTTCTTGACCTAAACCCAGTAATGTTTAAAAATTTCATTTTAGGACACCACTCTAAAACAGTTCTGTCCTGCTCCTATGCAAAATGAAAACTATCTTTGAAGCTATGAATGCTGAAACAAACAGCCTTATCTGCTTACATCAGTAGCTGTAGGGGACAATGTTAGAAAACCAATGAACCCAGCCAAACCAGTCAATTCTCACTGCAGTTGTAATTAGAGAAGATTTTCTCTCTCTTTCCTTTCCCTATTAACACTATTGAACACTAATATCTTCAAGGAAGTGTATTGGGAAGCAAAGTCCTCTTTCTAGATTATACACAGTGAACGCTTTTTATTCTACCACCAAACACATGGATAAAAAGCATGGCCTCAAGGAAGGAATGTTCACCAGGTTTCTTATCTTTTGGCAGTGATAAGTGACAACTAACCCCACCTGGCACCACCACCCACCTATCCATCACCTTCCCTGAGACCTGTGAAACTCCCATCCCTGGCAGTGTCCAAGGTCAGATGGGACGGGGCTCTGAGCAGCCTGGTCTAGTGAAAGTGCCCCTGCCTATGCAGGTGGGTTAGAACAAGACAAGCTTTAAAGGTCCCTTCCAACCCAAGCCATTCTCAGATTCTATGGCTCTATGAGTTCCCATTGGCTCTGTTCCCCTCTCAGCACAGGCTTCCATCTTCAGCAGAGCTCCCTCCAAACAAGGTGCTGTGGAGCTCCAGGCTGGCAAAGCAAGGCCTGGGGAGATCTGGGTTGGGGCATGGCATGGATGGGGATAAGGTAAGTGGTGGTGTTGCTAAATTTGATACACAAGGTTCAACCAGATTTTTCCCTGAAATAAATCTTGACATGGCCCTGCCTAAACTTTTGGACCCAGGATTATATTTTACATTCCTTATGCGTCATGAGGAGCAGTGTAATGCCTTCTTATTCATTTCCTAAACTAATAGCAAGGCTCTGCCAATCCCCTCAACTTTGGGCTGTTCCTTATTCCCAAGAAGGGATTTGCTACATTAAACATGTACCTGAGGGCTGAGGTACTGTCAGTGAGCTCACTTCTGGGGGATTCAGCCCAGACAGGACATCATTACTGAGCCTTAACTCATCCCTTTTGTTAGCAGAGACATTCTGCTGGTTGGCTCCTGTGTGAGTAGTGAAGAAAACAGTGATCCATGATTCCTTACCCAAAAGGCCAGAAACTCCTGTGCTTGGCCCTACAGTCATCACACCCACAGCTCTTCTTTTACTTACACAAGCAGTTCCACGAGTGGATGAGGTTGGAGGATTTTTGTGATGAGACCTCAGGTAGTCCTGACCTGACCTGACTCACAAAGCAGGAGGAAGGAGTTCAATCCAATTGGCTTGGGAGGCAGTGCACCTTGCCAAAGATACCTGATGCCAGTTTCTTTGAAAATAAAGAAATAATCATCTTTCTTATTAAGTTTAGATACTCTTAGATGAGCAAGGAGAAATGAGTCAAAGCTGAAGACACCATCCTAAAGGAGTAGAAGAGGAAGATAGATGTCAGGACAAATTGTTTTCATTTGGACACTCAGCTGAAAGAGGTCTAAAATTGCGGGAGGTCGGTGTTTGCAGCTCTAGGCCTTGTTTGTGAAGCTTTCCTCTCCCACCTCAGATGCTAAGTGAAAGCAAACAGGGCCTTTCACTCTTTTTGAACCTCATGCTGCACTATTCAAATCAGCCAGGCTTTGTTGTGGGCCTCATTCCCAGGTGGGGAGAAACACAGCCCACAGCACACTGCCTAGTCTAATGGCAGCAAAAAGAGCATTTCTGAAATGTGTCAGCTAAAATATTTGAACAAGCAGGTTTTCAAATCCCAGTGTGGACAGAAGGAGCTGCTTTTTAGCAGGTGTTAGCAGGAAAAGATAAAGCTGCTTAGTTGAAAATATGTCATCTTTCATTTGGAAATGTGTCAGTACAAGTGTGTTAGCACCTTTGTGCCAAGTCTGGACAAGCCCTGGAGGAGGAGAATGGCTGAACTAATAAGGAGAGGGAGATGGAACATCTCTGGAGGCAGCCAAATGCTTTTGTAGGAGAGAGAAAACAGCTATCCTCTAATGGGAGCATTTTTAAAACCAAGGGATTTAGGAGTTCAGAACTGCCAACATTTTTACACCTTCCCCAAGCAAAGTCTGAGGATCCTGTTTGAGGCAGGACACATGGAGACCTTTCTGCATTAGGACTTCTGAGGCTGATGTGGGTCCTACTGGGTTCTGCAGCAGTGGGACCACTAGAAGAGCCAGACCCAGAGACAGAGAGGAAAGGGGTCCCCCCTAAAGAGCTCAAACTGGTCTCTGCCAGATCTTGCTGCTATAGCTCCTTTAGCATCCAAACTGGCATTTTGGATCCTACACAATCTTTTCAAAACCCAGCCCAGGCATCTTCATACCCCCCATCAATACTTATAGCAGAACTTCAGGCACAGGGTTAGCTTGGCTGATTTTCTCTGTGCATAGCCCCATTCACTTGGAATTTACCCAAGCAGCTGCTGATACAGCCCCGAAGAGACACAATAAAAAGGCAGGGGAAATGTACAAATTCTACTTAATATGGAACAAGGGATCAGTTAATCTGATCCCTGAGGAACTCAAATGTATTTATTTTCATGACAGTGTTCCAAGAAAACAGCTCTCCTACCTTGGATCCACACTCCCTCTGGGCAGACTTGCCCAAATACCCAAGTCAGTTCTCAACTTGCTGTTTGCAACCAAATTTTGTATGTTTTGAGCTATCTCTCTCTTTGGCACAAAGAGATGGGTATAAACCCAAGGTGCAGAGACATCTAACAGCAGCAAAGACAATGTGAGTTGGTATGCTCTGATTTCTGTTCCGTTTTCCATGGTTCCACTCCCATCACAACAAATCCAGAGCAACACATCAAGCAGGGGATTATTAAACACATTCTTGAGATCTGATTGGTGTTACAAGTAATTAATGGCTAAAGTCAATGCCCCAGTATCCAGGACAGATTTCTAGAGCTTTATCCCAACCCACAGACACGGGAAGAATTATTTCAGCTCAAGTACAGACTGAGCTGAACTATGAGAATGTTAGTCCTGATGGTCCTCTGATTATTAGCACAGCACTAATTACTGTCATGGCAGCTTTCAGTTCAACTTGTCCCTCCAGGTCTGCACATTATCTCACAGTTTCCCAAGACAAGGCATTGCAGCTTTCCCTGCTTTGCTGCACAGCACTGCCAGGTTTCCTAACCCTCCTCTCCATCCCCAGTGCCACGAGGATCCGGATCCTGCTGTGCCAGCCCCACACTGGGGCAGCTGTAATTGTGTTGCCACAATACTGGATTAACAACAGGGTGACTCTGAAGGTACAACTTGTTTTCAATTTCCTATTTGATGAAAAAATATTTGCTGAAATCAATTACATTTTCATCATATTTAAGAGGGTGATCAAAGTTCTATTACTGTGCATGCCCAGAGCTACCTCCTCCTTGGATAAAACAGGAAAAACAATTTCCTGTACAAATCCACTTGAGATACACAAATTCTTGAGCAGGGAATTCTCACAGCATGAAATATCAGGGCCAATTGAATGTGGTGTGCTAACATGATGCACAGCAGCCACTGGCACCTTCACCAAAACACCAAGGGAAGCTCTCAACACCATGGCAGCCACAGCACCACACCAAGAAATTAAAAACTGCAATTTGGCTGCTTCCTCAGGCTGAGGGAACTCAAAGACTTTGCTTCCATGAGCCTGCCTCAACCACTATCCTGAGGAAACTAAAGGAGAAACCTCCAGCACAGGAGTCAAGACATCTTTGCAGCCCAGAAGTTCCAAGTGAGCATCACAAAAGAGAGCAGGAAAGGAAGGGTTGCCTGCAGCCTTGTCACTGCAGCACTCAGCTCTGAAGAAAAGGAAAATCAGAATAGTTTTAAAAAACAGCCCTTTAGGAAATACAAGATACCCTCAATTCTTTACTATGGTGGTTTTAACGGAATGACTCAGATAGACCACAACCCAAGACAACACAAAAAATCCCCTGAAATATTTTGTAAAGGTATGGAGCAGTTTTCAAAGAGCAGGTAGTGAGTGTACTGGATGCTTAACCTTTTTCAGCAGGTCTGATTTCCACTGCTTTTAGGAGTAAAAAGTAGTTTTCAGGAGCAAATTAAGCCACTTTCAAAGAAATCCCTTCCTCCTGGGACAGTGGAGGGCCAACTCAGACAGCTGCAATGGCAGAAGTGCCACTGTAGAGGCACAGCAAGGTGGCCTTGGGGACCAGCAGAGTAGGGCAAGGCTGGACATGCTGGCTTTCCTCTGCCCACAGCCCACACCTGGCAATGGAATCCCTGACAGCTCTGGACAGGCCATTGGCGACACTGTGAATGAGAGGAGAAAAAAGTCTGTGGTTACCCTTAGCCAAAATTGCTTTTTCTCCACATAGGAAAAGTTCTCAGGAGTTTTGGAGGAATGGGATAGGAGGATCATGCCATCAACTTGAGCCCAGATGAAAGAACACAGCAGTACAAGCTCAGCCATGGATCTAGGCCAACATGCAGGACCCTACAGAAGAGGGAGATCTGAGTCTGAGCACAGATACCAACCTGTCAGTACATTCATGATGCCAAAAGACCCACACCACCTCCCTCCCAAGCGTGATGAGACACCGACCTCCTGCATTAGTTCAGCACGTCCAGGCAGCCTCAAACACACTGAATATATTCTCAGTAGAAGAGAGCCCCTGGTTTCAGTTTTTAGCTTAAATGCACCATACAAAGGGTGAGCTTCACACCGCAATCCATGGTGGGAGGTTCAGTTACTCAGCCCAAACACCAATCCCACACAGGAGGTCACATTGGTCCTCCAGAAGTCCAGTGACTCAAGCAGATAACAGGAGCTCCTGCCCGTGGGACAAGCAGCTCTTCTGAGCCATGTAGGGACAGATTTAAATATGTGGAGAGGGAAAGACAAAGCCAGTGTGTCATCTCTGTGGCTCTGTGCCAAGGCAAAGCAGCTTGCCCACCCCACCACTTTGGGCCATGAGAAGGGGCAAACCCTGTTATCACACCAAGCTGTCCCAGGTGCAGGATGAGCCTTGTAGGGTGCAACTGAGCAAGTTGTACCTCCCAGAGTAAAACTCCAGGAGATACAAGCTCTTCAGATACTGTGGCCTTTGAGGGGCTCAGTCCTTTCCAGTGCCTACATGGTGGGAAGGAAGCAGGCAGATTGAAGGTCTCATTGCTGACTAGGCAAAGGAAACTTTCACAGGCTGAATGAGAAAATTTAGACAGCATGAGTTGTTTAAATCAAGGATCATCTTTATCCTTTGCTGTGCAGGGAGGCTGCAACTCCTGTGGAGGACAACAATTCCACAATTCCACTACAGTACAGGGGACCACTGTTCCTCACTGGCAAATATAAGCACTCATGCAATAAAATGAGATCAGTAACAACCATTTCGTGGAAACAGAATGAAATATAACTAATTTAGTCTGAATATCAGCTGCTGTTTCCACAGCATTAAGTTTATCTGTCATTCCACACATTATTAAGTTTCCTTAATAATGGAATAATTTGTTAAAATAAATTCAAAAAGTCACATATCAGAAGGTTTTATGGACAATGTATGAAAGAAGACAAAATATATATTAAATAAATTGTTGTATTAATAGAAGGGAATGGAGGGGTTATTTCTTTTTTTATCCCCACTTTCTGTGCATGCTCAGCCCTTTTCCCGGAGGGATTATCTCTCTCTTTGCATGTTAACATTAAAACTGCATACTTCTCTGAAAGTTACAATTCAGTGAAACACAAAGTATCGAGCTTAATACAAAAGTAAAGGGATGAAGTTCTGTGACCTCTGTATTTTATAGGGAATGAGACTGGATGATCTAATGGGCTCTCCTGGTCCTACAGGCTGTGACTCCAGCGATGAATGACTTTTTAGAAGGGATTTTTTTTTTTTTTTTTTTTTTTTTTATCCTCTGCAATTCTTTTTGCATCTTTCCTAGGAGATAGGACATTTAGGGAGACCAAGCTGAATTAAAGATCCATATAACAACAAATAAACAAATATGCAGTGCTTTTGCTGACAAATTGAGGGTATCATGGATCAGCAGTTTTATTATAGTCTCCGAGAGAAAAGATCAAAAGGCAGATCAATGCATCAGCTTTTAGTTGGTTTTAGATGGCATGCTAAGGGATTAGGAACTCAAAGGATTTCCCTTCAATCTCAGAGAGTTTCCAGAACATGTAACAGTTTTAGGTCAAATTATAATAATTAACTCGAGATAGTGTGTTGACTGGAGAGGAACTTTGCCAAAAACAATTTTGCACATCACTAAATACTGATGTTTGAATTCAGAAGGGAAACTTGCTTTAGCTCTCCCACAAGTTTATACAGGTTCAACCATTAAAAGCAAGGTTGGTCGTTGCAAAAAACAAGAGCTGAAAGTTGTAACGCTTCCCAAGTCAGATGGGGAGTAGCCCCAAGAGGATGATGTATAATGTAGCAGAAAGAATGTTTAAAAATACATGGGATCATGCTGCTGTATGGATATCCATGGCCTCTTAAAAGTCTGATAATTAATTAGCAGCAGGATAGTTAATCAGCGCTTCTGTGTTCTACAAGATCTTCAGGAAGCTGGGAAATGTAAATGCCAGGGCTTATTTTTAGTAGGCAACTCATCTTTGATAATGAATAGCTGGACATCTGGCAGGAAAAGAAAATACTATCTCGGCCCAAAGTTGAAGTTCTACATTCTTATTAAAGACCTGATGTATCTCTGCCAGGTGGAATGGCCTGGCTGCAGGAGGCACTGGGTGACACCACACAACCTGCATTAGATAGAGAAATTGGTTGCACTAAGAGGAGAAACAATTTTAAGGTCACATGTAGCTGCTTTTTAAATAGAAAATATCCTTTTCCTGTAGCTACATACCCTAATGAGCAAGCACAGGGGAGCTCAGATATCTGCATTGGCCAGACCTAACTTGATTCAATTATATTTCAACCCACATTCCTCAAACTTCCAGCTGTCAATACTTCCTATCACCCCTGCAGGCTGCTTCACCCCTTTAGAGGGGCCGAGGCAGCTGGAGAAAGTCATTTCATTAAAATAAAAAAAAACCAAAACCACAATAAAACCCACAAGAAACCAAAAAACAGGCATCCAGGCTCCAGCTTGAAGAGTTAGACAGTCCAACAATCGCTGGGTCAATTCACATTAAGGCGAACAAAGAGCAGACGGCGAGAAGAAGATGAGTTAAATGGCTCGGTGGCTGCTGCCTGTCCCTAATTCTCTGTTGACTTTCGGCAGCTCCTTGTCACAGGGGGGCTGCAGCATTTGACCCCCGTTTCCAGGCGCGGGCAGGGAGCCGGGGACACATGCGGCAGCCTTAAATAGGCGGCTCCGTCCCCGCATGCCCCGGCCCTGCCATGGGTGACTGCTCTCCCAAGTCAGCCTATCAGGAATTTATTGCCTCTTCTCCATCGCCCGGCAAAGAAACTGTCTCACAGATGTTGGCATTGTAACTCATTCAGTGTCACCGTGGGGTTCTCCGCCATTGTGTCCCGCACAAAGGGGCGGCATTCAGGGCAGGGCACGGCGGGGCTGCGAAGGTAGCCCGGGGCCGCGGCCGTGCCGAGCGCTCTTTGTTGGAGCTCCTCAGCCCAGGGTATCGCCTGCCCTTGCACTCCCCTGCGCTGGAGGCAAGGCCCGGAGAGGAGCTGGCAGGAAGGAAGGATTTTCTGCCTTTTGTGGGCTCTTTCTGTGCTATTTTTGTTCTCCAGGACAGCTTTTGTTGCCCAAGGTAATGATCCTTGGCCCTTATTCATATCTCTGCTTTTGTCCGGGGGCCTTTGTAGGCGATGCGCTGGGGGTGAAACCCGCCAGACACAGCACCAGGGCCAGCCCCTGCTATGTGTATAGCTATAAATAACTAGCTGTGAGCTATCTGCTATGAAATCATCCTTGTCAGAGCATTGGCAGCAGGTTGTGTGAAAGGTTTCACCGAGACACAGCAGATGCGTATCAGCTCTGGAAAGCATCCCCAAAACACACCCACTGACCCCAGAGGTGACCCCAGGGTGATGAGCAGCATCACAAAGGCTGGCCAAGGCTGTCCCACAGCCATGTGCTGGTGTCCCCTGGGCTCCTCTGAGTGCAGGCACACTCCTATCTGTAGGAAATGAAAAAAACAGTTCCAGGAATGACACAAACCAAAGCAAAATGCTCCCCTTGAATTTCTGCCGAGCCCCCTGGGATGATGCTCTCACCCCTCCTGAGTGCTCCTCCCCTGGTGCCTGCAAAGGGACGAGATGACAGGAAACACATACACACTGGTCTTTAGGCACACTCATATGTATATATATAAAATAAATATAAAAAGTAAAACAGCTTCAGTCCTTAAAAGAACAGGAGCTCCAAGGCCTGATTTTCCCCGCCCAGTGCCAGCACCAGTTGCATCCTCACTACACTCAAGCCAGAAAGGCAAAATGCAGTGGGCAGCCAGCTCCTCACCGGAGCCTCCCCAGATGCCCAGGGCCAGCGTTGCTCTGGATCCCTACACAGTTCTCAGAGCTCTCCCCGGGCTCCAGACCTGTGAACAGTTATACAAGTTCTCACATGCATACTGTTAAGCATATTTGTTTTTATTTTTTCAGGTTCAAGGCCTCAGAGTGTAAGCTCCGGAGGGTAGGGAGGCTCTGCTGTTCAGACATCTAAGCAACCACGCCCACCCGTGAGGAGGAGGGATTTTTTTTTTTTAAATATATATATATATATTATCTCCCATCGATCAGCTCAACAGCAAAAATGGTGCCAAATGAAGTCTTTCCACTCGTGCAATTTTTGTGGTCTAAAATTCACCACGTGTTTAACCACGACTCTTTGGCCAGTCCCTGCAGCACCCAGGTTACCAGGTGGTCCCCCTATCCCAGCACCAGCCAAGCCTGCAACTGTTTAGTTTCTAAACTCAGGGCAGTCAGGCCAGAGTGGATACAAGCCAAATATAATATAGACACATACAGGCCTATATTATATAAAATACATACACACATACACATATATATTCTATGTATATGCATATACATATGTATATAAAAATATATAAACACACACACAATGTATGTGTTTAAAATAGAAACCCCCAACCAGAAAATAAAATACTTTATGGCAAAGTGAATGAATTTTTTTTTTAATGCTTAGAAAAACATGTTAAAATATAACTAGAACATTAATGAATCCCTGTTCAAATGCCAATGAAATACAGGGCTTCTTACTGACTGCATAAAAAAATTTTTATTGTTTATTTATATCACTTCTAGTAGGAAAATATCATTTGGAGTGAAATATTATACTTGCTATGGCCACCAGGCTGTCCACAGCAGCACATCTATGGCACAGAGAGTCCAGAAAACTCATGGCCTTGCTGAATGCAAGCTTGAAAATCAAAACTGAACTGGAGCACACAAAGTTCACCCTCCTGGTGGGATCTTTTGTCCTCATGAAACTGTGGAGCCAGGCAGTTTCCTCTGAGCCTGATCTGAGGAAATGCTTTCCCTCCAGACCAGCCTCTTTTTCCAAGCTTTCTCCTTAAACAGGTGCCATCCACTAAGGAGAACTGCCTGGTCTGTCCACAGGCAAGGTGACCTCTAGTAAAGTACTTCTTTGGAAGTCCCAAGTTGCTGCTCATGATGCCTTTGTTGGGAGGGAGGACCATGGTGCTTAACAGACCCTGTTTGATGGACAGAGCCTGGTGGGGGGTGGTAACACAGCCAGGAAAGGGTTCTTGGCACAGGTAGGCTTTGAGATCTCAGACCTTCAAACAAAAGCCACAGAATGTATGGGCAGGTTTCCTGAATCACTACACCCTCTTATTAGGGCTTTCAGATGGGAAGGGGAGAGACCTGGACTGGTCCACTGGCTGTTTAATTATTTTATACAAATGGGAACATCTTTAAAAGTTTCAGAGTCTGGGAGAGGCTCTGAGAGCTTTGTTTGGACATTCTTTGGGTGAAGCAAGTTCAAGTCCCATCAAGCAGAGGAGAATCACTCATGGGAGTCTCCCATATCCCACATGGATAATTTATAGGCCTGGGCATGAGGAGGAGTGAGGAAAGCACAGCATTACTGCTTTTTCCAACTCTTCAAAGGACAGAAATCATTAACTTTTCTTGTGCATCAGACGCAAAGTCCAACCTTTGAGCCTCCAGCCATAACAGACACCTCTAGTCCTCTCAGAAGTAACTTCCAAAGGCAATGGCAGATGCTTCTCTGAGGTGAGTGTGATACGAGTTCCATTAAGCTTCCCCTGTGGTCAGCAGCCAGAAATGGGCTTCTCCAGTAGGCAAGTACAACCACTGAAGGTGCAAATTTCCCTCCAGAGGGTTGTGTCTCTTCTCACCAAAGGAAGAGAGATCCATGGCCACCAGAATACAAGGAACAAAGTGCAAGGAACAGTCTCTGGTGCTGAAAAGAAAGATTAATCAAATGGTTTTTGTTGGAAATGAGCAATCTGGGCACCAAATCTCAGTGTTTCCTCTGCCCTTCCCTTCGTGAAATTCATTAATATGACCCTGTACAATTCCCAGTGCAGTGTGTGGATGTTTGGTTTTCCTGCATAAAGATTATTCACACACTGACCCATAACTGGTCAGAGGAGAACATTAACAAATGTAAAGCTCTTGGAAGCTAATAGGAAAGAAAACAAACTAATATGCTGACATAGCACTTTAATAAGGAGTAATCAAGAAAAAGAGCAATGTTAACATGGCTTGAACAATACATGAATTATGTCATGCTGACACTGAAATGCCTGGAAAATGGTGGGAGGAATCCCTTTTCCTCAGAGTTCAGAAGATGGTGCCCTGGACTAGCTGGGAGGGGCAGCCTGCCAGGACAGGACAGGACAGCAGAACCTTTCCAAGTCTGATGAGTAATTAGTTCTCACCACTTTGACAAAGACAGCTTTCAGCATGTACCTTGGACATACAAGGATGGCACAGCCTGAGGAGATAAAAGGAGAAGGCCAGCATGAACAGTCAAAACAGGCCAGTCTGAGTCAGTTTGTTATGGCAGATGCACCTGAGACCAGATAAAGGTGATTTGGAGATTCCTTAGGTAATCTCATGCAGCAAACCTAGCTAATGGCTGTGCTCTGGTTTTGTGCAGGTAGTAATTAATAATCACAGGTGCATTGGGAGGAAAAATACATTAAAAATAATTTTGCTTTGTTCAACTTAGTCCAGAACAGCAATGTAAATAGTGAGGTTCCTCAGGGGAGAAGTTTTTAAAGCAAATTTACTGAGCACAGCTCACATCAATCAGGTTCCCCTACATCCCCAAGAGATCCAGGATCAGGCTCAGGCTTTTCACCAGCAGCTCTTATCAGGGACCAACAAGTGACCAAGGGTGCAAGGAGAGCAAAGGTATCTCAGCCATCAGTGAATGGGTGACAGTCCCTCTATCAAAACCACAGCAAACCTGCTGAGTTGCTGGAAAGAATCTCACTCACTTCAGTGGTCTTTGGATCCCATCCCAAAGGGAAAAGCAATTTCCATCAGAGAAATATGCCTGCCACCAAGCTCATTTATTGCTCCTTTGTTAAACGTGCTGTAAAAACCCACATAATAAAGTTCCAGAAATCATCCAGTATCAACAGGTTTCAGCTGGAGTGATTAACCAAAGCACAGGAACTTGGAGAGCAAGTGTATTAATGTCTCCTGGCCACTAAATCTTTCTTGCCAAGAAGTAAAAGAGCCAAAAAGAGATAAATAATTAGGAAGTTAGAACAATGACTCCAAATCCCAGAAGGGGTTCACTAATTGTTTACAGAGGATAGACTGCAATGAAGGGATGATTAGAAATACATCAGCTGCAGAACTTTGATAGCAGCAAATCTGTCTTGGCAGGGGGAGGAATAGACTACAGAGAACAGCAACAGCAGTGAAACAGGCAGAAGGCAAAACCCACAATATCACAGATTTTGCAGTCCTGCAAGCATCTCCTATATGGGTTTAAATGTGAGATGGCATTAGACATATGCCAGAAATTTTGCATAATGAGAAACAAATTAAAAAGAATTGGACCCATCATGGAGCCATGGTGTTGCCTTTCAAGCCAGCTGGGACCATCCATCCACTCCTTGGGAGCAGCACTGCACACAGCTGCTGCTGGAGCAAATGCTGGGCAGCAGGGACCCAGGGCAGCTTGTGCCAGTGCAGCCCTTGGAAATGAAAGCAGATTCTGGACCTTGTTGGTGTCCCTTGTTGGTGTCTTTCTTATTAAAGGGCAGGGAACAAGCACAACAGCTGGAGTGCTTTGATCAGTGTCCCCTGTGACTACACAGTAAAGCCAATCTTTACAATAATTTTCACACATTTGGGCCACTGCAATAAATCCAGGGCTGTGATGCTCTACAGTCCCTTCTCTTACCTGGCTGCAGCCCCCTGGTCTATTACCATATGTTACTCTATAGAGCTTTGCAGACCATTGCAAACTTAGCACAGGACAAGCTTACAGAAGTGGGTGAAAGATGCAGGGCCACAAAAAGTCAAGACCAACCAGCAGTCTTGTCACATGTTCCTCTGCCTGTTGGATCTCCCCACCCCAGCTGTGCCAGGCACCATGTACAGAAGCTCAAGGCATCTATCAGAAGCACAGCCAAGCAAACACACACACAAACATCCCTGTGCCAAGAGGCTGATAATGTTTTTTTCTCTCTCTTCCAAGGCTTCCAGATCCAATTGGCTCTGTTTCTATGAAACTCTTTATTTTTCTAGTTTTCAACACTGCAAACCCTGCCTGAAGGCTGTTAAACTATTTCCATACATTCTGGACTACAGTGCTGGTCACAGCAGTAAAGTGTGGGCTCTGAGGAGAGAAAGAAGATAGGGATTAATTGTATTAAATTCTAACAGGGTGCTTCAAGGAGTCCTCTGGGCATGGATCCATGAAGCTTGTTGCACCCCAGCCTGGCCAACCCAGCCCATGGTGTGCCCCATCACGTCCCCCCAGACCCAGCAGTCCCAGGCTCTCCAGTTAAACTGGCCAGACAAGGCATTTTGCTCTGTTGTAGCCCCTCAGCCACACAGACCTCATAGCTAGTGCTGGGAATTTCTGCCAGGGACTTCAAAGAGGGCAGGATTCAACTCATCATTTGAAGCCCAGCCCCATTCCCTGTCCTTAGGCAAGCGGAGGAGCCATGAGAACAGCTCAGAAACCTCAGCTGCTTCAAAGCACATCTGCCTACCCTGGGAATTAAGAAGTGCCCTACAAACACATCTCCCCCCTGCACCTGCAAAGCAGTGGAGACCCTGAGAGTTTGTGCTGCCTGAGATGAGTGCCCGTGCCCTGTTTGCCAACTGCACAGTCCTCAGATATCTGAGTCCCTCCTATGCCACATCCCAACCCAGCTCTTCCCACTGCATACTGCTACAAAAGCTGTGCCAGTCCAAAGGCTTTACCTGAATAAAGACATAGTCCTGTCTAGGAAGCATGGCCTGATAGCTCAGCTTCCCTGAGAGCACTGGTGGAAAAGAGCACAGAAATATTTTAATAACATTATGGCAATCTCCTCTCAATTTATAGTTTATTGCAGTAATTTGGCCTGTTTTGCTGCTCGTAGGTCGTCAGTATGAAGTCACTCTCCCCCAAAGGGGCTTGTAATTCAGATGTTTTCCCTCCATGCAGTGTTCCTGCTCACATCCTGTCCCACCCAAGTGTGAGGTCAAGCAGAGTCCTCATTTCCCTGGGAAGTCCATGGGAGCATTTTACAAATGAAGTGAAATGATCCCTAAAAATCCAAATAAAACAGGATGAGAAGCTGTCCCCCAAGCACACAGGAGAGGCTGGACGAGTGAATGTTCTCCTCATCCCCAGAGGATGAGTTTTGGGAACAGCTTTGTGCTTATATGTTCCCCTGATGGTGCCAGGACATCATTTTGGCCAGAGTGAGTTAATGCAGACCAAACCTGTGCCGAGGCATTTGCTCACACTGAGGCTGTGGAATGGTCACAGGCCAGGGCAAAGGCCTTGTATTGGTCATCCATGTCCACCAGTGGCTGCGGAGCAGTGGGGCCTCCCCGTGCTGACCTCATGTTCCCGGGTCAGCAAGAGACATGCTGGAGTTTAGAAAAGCAAAGGCACCACATTTTCTGTATGAAAAAGGCCCAAAAGGAAGTTCTAAAGGAGTCTTGAGACACTTCATGACTCCTTGGAGGAGCTGGTCCAGGATGCCACTGCATGAGGCAGCATGCAGCCTAGGAGAAATCTCCCTTTTCTCTCTGGGGCTCTGTTCCCCATCTGTCCAGTGGGAAAACCCAGCACATTTCCTTCTCACAGGGATTGTTAGAGTTGTGCATCAAAGAACACAAGGTGTCCAGGCACTGTGGGGATGGGAATCACGTGAGCACCCACCCTGAGGTGGAAACACAAAGAAAGGCATTTTCAAGCAGAAATCATCCAAGTCATTTTTGTCATCTCCAACTTCAAAGACACAAGCTCCCATGTTTTGTCTGCTTGGGAAGTGGAAAAACATTCTTCTTGTCCAATACAGATCCATGCCAACAGCAGGCAAAATTTTGGCCTACTAAATTAACATAGTTTTTAATTAAGACTCCAAATTTCACCCATAGTTTTTAATTAAGACTCCAGCCTGGTTTAGGGCATGTCTACACAGATGGGAGCAGACACATGCAGGCTCCTCTGTCTGCCTTCCAAACCAGCTTGACTGAGCTGGCTTCAGCATCACACTGAGCTTGCATGAGCTCTCTGGCTACTTGAGGGGAGCTAAAACAAGCTCCTAACAGGCAGGGTGGAATATTTAAGCCCAGCACTGCATGAACATGGCTTCATGGCTTCTTGATGAAGCTGGCTTGTGCCCAGTTGGCTTGCAGAGCAAGAGAGTTCACATCTGTTTGCATCCATCCAGGCATGTCCTCATATGCCTGTTTTCAAGTTTACTAAATATCTTTTTATTTGGCCACCCACTACTGGAAGTATTTTCATGACAGCTTTTAGGAATTGCAGTTTTCCGTTTTACTGTTCCCCTGTACTGTACAAAGCCAAATTATTGTGGTAGTCACAATAATCAGCAAAAAATCAGGAATAAAAACATATATTATTATAATAGCATAAAATAGCAACAAATTAATTATATTTGCAATGTCTTTGTTTCTGATAATCACAGGTGTTATTTACAATACAGGTTTTATTTCATATGGGGGTGTATGCAATGATCTATTGTTTTGTCAAATTCTTCTAAAAATAGCACACTAATCGATACTTACTTCAATAAAATCCTCAACCAGAGTTAAATCTACAAGAAATGGAAGTATCCATGGAATGGATGCAGTCACAGGAAAATAAACCATTCCCACTTCATCTGTTTTAATGTTCAGCCAAGTTCTGGATAAACACACACACGAAACAGCTGAAACAATCTCAGCATTTAGTATGATTAGTTTTCAGCAGGCCATGGATTTGTTCAAAGTGTACCCAGTCATTGGAAAGGAATCCTCTGGACACAGAATAATAGGAAATACATAAAGTGTACAGAGGAAAAACCTTTTCAGAGGAACACAAATAATTCAAAATTTGCAGCGACATAATTTACAGTGAATTAAGTAATTTACTCAGGGAAGGAGGAAACTTGCAATAATTCATTTGAAGTGGCTTTCTTTGCAAAAACACTGTCCAAGATAAGGCTTATCAGAGGTGTTCTTATAGCTTGTGTGCAATTGAAGTAGTCTGTGGAGTATAAGCTGGCAGTTATTCTGACAGAAAACATACAAGCAAATTAGATAGATTTAACAATTTGCTGTCCACTGCTGGAGTAATGTCAGTGTTCCTTGTGACTCTCAACCAAAGTTTTTGCTAATGACATTGGTATTTTGATAATATTGCCAAGAAAAGGCAGAGTTATTGTTCCTACACAAATAACACTGTCACCAAAGAGAGAAATTGTAAGGAGAGGCTGCTGAGGAAAAAAAATAAAGCCTAAAATCAAAAAAACATATCTAGTAGCACTATGACTTTCTTCTCAACAGCAGGATGTGCAGTCCCTTATTCAAGGCAGCCTCATAAATGCAAGTACACTGTCATTCCCAGGGTACAGCAGCTTTCAGAGCTGTTTTGTGAGCAGGAGCCTAGGTTGATTTGCCAGTCAAACTGGAATGTTTTGCTGCTGGTGTCAGTGCCAGAGAGCAACAAGCCATTGGGAGGGACATCACCATCAACCTTCAGCCCTTACAGTAACACAAATAGAAATTGCAACAGTGGGTCAAAGCAACATCCAGCCTGTTACTACTGCTGAAACAAAACAGATGTTTCATAGAATGAGAAACAGAATGAGCCCACCAAAACTCTCCTGTTTTATATTCCTCTTGTAGCCTGTATCCCTCTGCTGTGTGCCTGTACTATTCAGCCTACCAAGACCCTCCAAAATCAGTAGGAATCCTGCAGAATTGACCCTGTTGGAGATCTCCCTCCATCCTCATGTACTGTGGACAGGAGGTAGGAAAGGTTAATTGCTTGAGCATCTGTGTAGGGGCAGGAGGGGTTTCTGCACCACCAAACCCTGACACAGCCCCCAGGCTCAGAAAGACAGGGAAAATGAGATTTGCTCTTCTCTCACATTTGCTATGGTCCAGTTCTTGGAGTTTAACCCAAGTGCTCTCTTCAGAGCTCACAAAGAAATAAATTAACAAGGCTGGACACTGCAGCTGCCAAAACAAAAGTTTATTCCACAGTCATGAGAACTAAAATTACTTATAGGCTCGGCCAAAATCTTCCCTAAGCAGACAAATTTTCTGATCATCTGTAGAGGAAAATACCCCATAGAGAGGACTGTAAGTAAACAGTTATTCAGGTTTAGCTGAAAGAATTTGGCCTGCAGACAGTATTGATTCTTGTTTGGAGTTGATGTGCCTTATAAGATTGGGGGTTTGAATGGTTGGAGGTGAAGGCAAGAAGGAGGACTTGAGAGAGTTCAATGAACAAGATGACATGGGGAACTGCTCTGTACACTGAGTATAAGGTAAAGTAATGCCTCCTACTGGGATATCCAGTAGGTTTGATGAATTTCAGCTTTTGGCCTGGGACACAGAATAGTGGATTCAAGGGAATGCATAAATAACGTAATTGCTTAAACCAACTTTTCCTTTGTGGAACCAACCCCACGGGTGTCTTCTGGGGGCACACAGTTTCAGTGGTATGTGTACTTCAATTAGCTTCCTTCAGTCATGTCCTACATCCATATTTCATCTGGGTATCCCATGCAGGCTGAGGCCCACACAAGCTCAAGCTCAGTAGTTGTTTTAATTGCACAGACTCCAGCTCATGGTCAGGTTCAAGACAAGTTTTGGGAGCAAAGATTCCAGTGTGTGACCACTCACAGCACAGGCAGCCTGTCCACAGTGTGCTATCCGATCCACCACCTTTTATTCCTCCATCAAGGTTAATCAGTCTAGAGGACCCCAATAGCACCTGCCACTCAGGTGACTAGAAAATAGACAATCTGCTGTTGCAGAGCAGTAGGACAAATGTTTGCAGATATTCAGGTCTTGTAGCTGCCATATAGAGGTGCATACCCAGATGAAGAAACAATCTGGGCTTTGCTCATAATTTGTTCTCTGCACCAAAGGGTGGTCTGGCCTGTCCTGCCTGCTCATGGGACACAGATGCACAGAGAATATCTATAGGGCTGTCAGCTGCTTCCTGCTACATCATCTTTGTTCCTGTGGCTCAAGCAACAGGGGCTGATCCAGACACACTCAACTCCTTTGCCACATAAAGGGACATGAAAAGAGAAAAGCAGATAATGGTGTTTCCACAGCACTCCCACAAGCTTTTGTAAGAATGTGCTGTGACTGTTAGTTTGGATTAGTTCATCAAAAGACCTTTGTAGGATGCTCATTCTTTGCACATCAATTAAGAGTGGCAAGAGCTAGATTATGTTGATGCTGTATTTGAGTTTGATGCTTGTCCTCCATGAGCATGTAAGTATGGTGGGGGCTGCAGGTTCTGCAGGTTCTTCCACCCTATAGGTATGTGAGTAGGTTTTTGTTGTCAACTATCACCCAACCCACAACTGCCTTTCCTTGCTGCCTCTCAGAAAACCACATCTGTGCCTTGTCTCCCTACAGTGTCTTGCAGTGATATCTCTGACATGCTGAAGTTATTACATTACAGAAACTATTCTGTCCTTTCTGGAACTGGATATGGCTCAACATCCACTGTCAAGCTCTACACAAATCTTCCTCCAGGATTAACTCCATTAGAAAATACCTGTTGGCAATTTTCTGTCTGCTATCAAGCTAGAAAGTTTTACCATGATTTTGTCAGGAGAGTCTTGTCTTCCATCCATGGGCTCTATCCATTGTCAACCACCCTGCCCTATCCCATCAGGCAGTCCTCTCCAGATCAGGAAAGATATACAATACTTACAACTGGAATACTCTGGGGTTTTTTCAAGCTCCACAGTTGCCAAAATAAACTCTCCATGAGATAGAGTAAAAAAAAAAAAAACAAAAACTAACAGAGTGAGTTATGCTCTGATTGCTGCATTCCTCTCAGCTTTCCCTGGGGCTTGCTTGCTGCACAGCCCTTCAAGGAAGGGTTCTGCATGCTGAGTTTGTTTGTGTACCCTTTGCAGGAGTTAATTCTAGCAACACCTTAAGCAGCTCATGAATGAATGGGTGGATTAACAAATACAAAATATGAGCAAACACAGTGTGCTCAGCACAGCTCAATTTGCTTTATGCCAAACTTGTTGGGCCAGGCTGAGAGGCAGGGGGATGTATTTGTGACCCACCAGCCACATGCTACATGAAAGCATCCACCTTCCTATGGGTTTGAATACCCCACTGTTTCATTTTACTGAGTTTTTCCTTACTCCTCTTTGCCTACACTGAAAGGAAAAACAAAAGCTCTCTCATGATCATGATGTTCCGTTTTCTTCATCTTCCTACTGAGTCCCCTCAGCCCCTCTCCAAGGCATGTGGCCAGCACCCTAAGCTGTGGGCTACATGAGGCCATGCTACTCATTCCACTCACATTTTCTGCCTTTAGTCTCCACCTCATTCCCTTCCCTCACCTCTATTTGTTTTCTCAACTGATGAAACATCTGGAGCAAAGCTTTTCCCCACCTACAAGGGCTCTGCTGCCCCTCATAGCCCAGCTTCCCTAGCAGTGGCCACTTGCCAAAGCAGAGAAGTGGATTACCTGGTGTAAGAATGAAATTGCAGCTCACCTGTCTCCAGGGCTGGTTGGGAATTCCCCCTGAATTTGCCTTGAACAGAGGGTAACCTACTTTAATGGGGAAAACGCTTTTTTGCTTTTAATGGTTCATGAAAACAGTTCACGTCCTCTAAAGTATCAGGGTAGTTGTAACCTCAAAGAATGGCATACTAGTTTTCAATCAAACACCTTTGTGTGTTATTTATAGGAATGGGCAGCACAACCTATATAAAAATTTAAACTGCACGAACACCAACTTTCAGAGTGGAAAGAGGACAAGGTTCTGAGCACACCACAAGCCAGAAAAACACTCTCAAATTAAATGGAAAGACAGTGGATTGTGCAAGCACTTGGGAATATCCTGGATATCCAGTCACCACAGGGTAAAAATGAATTGGAAACAAGATCAGTTTTACCTAATCTATAAAGATCAATCAAATGAACCCCTGAAATAATTCTGGGCTTTGAACATGAGATAATTAGACCCAAGGCAAGAATTTTATTCCTCAAAGCTCATTTCCTTCAGCCAATAGATTTTCTAAGCCCAGGAACAGAGTTGCACCTGTAATGTCAGTGGCTTTGCTAATAGAAGCTGGGTTGAGAATCTATTTCTTGAGAAACAGCAGAAGTTTTTGAGCTGATAAAAGATTTCTGAATATGAAAAAAAGTACATTCAGCAACAGCAAAAGAAGCTCTGAAGATCAAAATAGTGGTTTAGGAGCATGGTCTGTGCTGAAGTAACTCTCTGGGTTGTCTGAGGTTTCTGAGATTTGCAAAGCTGGACTAATTGAGGTATGTGACAGCACAGAGAGGCAAATCACTGTCCCTCCAATGGGCACAGGAGGGTTACCTGAGGTGTTGAAATGCCTGAAACTGTCACTGACAGAGGACAGAATTCAGTTTACAACTCTGCATTTTTAGCCATTAAATAGAGCAGTCACACTACTACCCTGGCTCTCTCTGGTATGATAATTATATCGTGATATTTGCTAGTGGACCTGACTTCAAGAGGGAAAACACATCCCAAGTTTCCAGTTGTAACTATTTGCAATCTGGGATTCAAGCAGGCCCCCCTAGCAAAGCATCTTCCTGCAAACTGAGTAAGAATGTTCCCACCAAGTATGTTTAACCAGTGTGCAGAGACTGTACAAAAGGAAAATTAGAAACTTAACCAAGGCAAACAAAATGAATGGCAGATAGAAAATAAAAACAAATACAAAGGTCTAATTTTACGTATCACTGGAAAATTCCACCAGCTCAAATGTCAAGATCTGTGTATAAATTCAGTGAAAGCAACAAGGGGCTGATCTTCAAGTCTGCTCTCACTGTTTTTACCATTGCCATTTGAGCATCTTTTATTTGGTTTAAAACTATGGTACTAAGAATACAATAATCCCATGAAATTAATTATGGCTGGATTTGATATACTAGAAAATATACCTGATACGGACATAAATCTGTTTTATTGCAGCAGAATGACATTAATTTTATTTTAATGCACACACACACACACTAGTGCCTTGCTGAGCCTCAGAGCAGGAGGTGACTCAATGCCAGTTCTGAGGCACCCATGGACACAGACTATTATATAACTTTTTACACCATGTGAACCAAATTCACCAGCCACAGAATAGGTCATAGAAATAGTTTAGCTTGGAAGGGGCTTTTAAAGGTCATCTCCGACCCCAGTGATCAAATTGTGTCTCTTCTTCCTTACTGTCATGTTACAAAACAAACTTTTGGGTTGTACTGACAGAAATGAGCTTTACCAGTGCCACAGGGCTGCCAGACCTCTTTGGGGCACCACAGACCATCTCCTGTCTGAGATGCATCCAAAGGAGGAGTACAGGCACAGGGAAACTGGGTGAGAACTGCCTGGCGTTAGTCTTTCTAATATAAATTACAACACTTCGAAAAATCCTGAGCAATTGATGCAATTTTCCAATCAGAGTTTTGGCTCATGGAACTTGCTAGCTTTGCAGACCTGAAAACAAAATAATAAGATAAAACCTTCAAAAACTCACAAGGCCAAAAAAGAATAGCAATAGCTCATGAAATTAGGCATGTTTGGCCCACACTTCTGTGTGTAAAACCAGCTGTGTCTGCTCTATCAACAGTCATTGAAGGAATCATAGGAAGTAATAATGGGAGAAAAGTTTCCTATCTCTCATTAGATGCAGAGATTATTTAATAATATTTAGCTTAAACAAGTTTACACACATTTGTGTGCTTTTTTTCCCCAGTCTGAAAACAAGCCCAGAAAATTTCATCTCGAAAGCTGAAAACTGTAACAAATTGCTAACCAAGTTCGAATGAAAACAATTACACAACTTTATCTTTGTTATGTTAATTTACAGCTACTATTCCCTTAGGCCTAACAGAATGCCAGACTCTAGTCTCTTATCAGTCTTTCCCCAGGACAAGAGGTTCCTGTGGTCCCTCATGTTTAGATATCATACAAAAGTGATACTGTGAATTTTGGGTCAGTTTTGAAATCCTGTGTCTTCAACTCCTGTTCCTGTAACACTGTTTAGAAGAGCAAGAGCCACCAGGCTGACATTGCATAAAAGTTGTCTTTCCCTGAATTCATGAGCCTTGAATAGATGTGTAGGCACACTGAGGCATGGTTTGAGGAGCTGCATTCAGAGAGGAAAAGTGCACCAGTCAGACGCATACAGCGTGTTGTGGATCAGCTATATACTTTATATTAACACTCGAACAAACAGATCTTGTGACATAACCTGCAATGAGGGAAACAGGGAGCTGGTTAAATCTACCCAAGGTGCCACATTAATGGAAAAAAAGCAAATTCTGTTTTATCACAACCCTCCAGGTGCACTCCCAAAGGCTTACCCACGTCACCCTTCCCTGAGGGAATTTTCCCATGCAGGTCTTCTGGGCTCCTCTTTCCTTGTCCACCAGAGGCCTCCTGTCCCACTCGCTGTTCCTCCCTTCCCCAGCAGCAGCAGGAGCACTTCACACCTCTCAGATGGAGGTGATTTGCTCCAGGTGGAGGTGCAACAGGGATACACAGCCCCCGCCCTTTGCCCATCACCTGATACCCGGTGGAGCCAAAAATGCTCTACGTTCACCTTCTTGAAGGCACTTATCCCCCAGAAGCTCCCACCAGGTGTTTCTAATCGCTTTCTTTCCTCACCATGCACTTGATGTCCACACATTTGTATCCATGAAAAATGAATCCAAGTGTCTGTATCAAGCAGGGCAGGAGTGAGAGGACTGGGAGAGGGGAGAGAAGGGCAGGTGTGGAGCAAGACCCCAGTGCCTCACCATCCAGAGGGGCAGAGAGCGAGCAGTGACTTGAACATCTGTCATTCAGCAGTGTGGCTTCCTCCTGAATTTGCAATTTACTTGGGGTTGTGTGGAAACTATCACAGGACACATTTTGGAAGGGTTAGTGAACAAGCGTGAGCAGCTGCACATGTTCACTTTGAAAGACTATCCTTTCCTGTCCTGGAGCTTATACATATTTAGATTTTACTCTATCTCATCATCAACTCTCTGCTATACGAGCATCCCTCTCTGTCTTTAAAATAACCGTTGGCTGTTACATAAACACTGGGTTGACTTTTTGCAAGCAATTTAATTAGTTTCCCTGCCTTTTTTCCTACCTATTAAACACAAGAGAGTTACCCTCTATGTGCAGCTTCTCAGCAGGTGCCTGACCCCACCTGTTTGCAAACCCACATACACAAAGTCCAGCTCACACACACTCAGCATTGCTCCAGCCAACACCTCATGCAGTCTCTATGCTGACTATTTCTTCAAGCTGCTCCCTCTTCCCTTAAGCTGAAGCATAGTCTTTTTTCTACTCCTCAAAATGAGCTCTTGGTGCAAACTGGCTCATCAACCAATTACTCTTGCTGCTGGTTGCCCCTGAATTGTTGTGTTGCCAAACTGACAGCCAGCTATTGCTTGTTCAAAGCATGTCTCTCAGATAGCCATCAAAGATGTTTAAATGAAATTTCTCTGCCCAGTACTCCATGCCCAATGCCAGATGAAGGATTGGGTTGTTTTATTTATCCTCATTTCAACAACCTACCCAGGACCACCAAATGACCTCCAGCTGTGATAATGCCACAATAATGGCAGCATTTGGAACTACACACATCTTAAAAGTAGGGAATGAAGACTTAAAATAGACCTATTATTTTTCACACTGCTGTAATCACACATGTATCTCTGTGTTTCTGGGACTGAACAACAAAATATAAACCCCTAGATATTTTGAATAGTATAGACTATTTCAGTTGGAAGGGATTTACAACAACCATCTAGTTTGAGTGCCTGACCAATTCAGAGCTGATATCTGATTGGGTGCTTCTTTTTTTTTTTCCTTTAAAGCCACTCGAACAAAAATTACAGCATTGTACTCTCTACTGCACTCTCATCTTGCAAATACTTCACAGCCAAGCCCAAGAACATTGCAATTCCCATCACCACTGAGCATGTGCTCTGCCCACAGTGGACTGAATTTCATACAATCATAGAATCATTTGGGTTGGAAGGGACCTTAAAAATCATCTAATTCCAACCCCCAGACATGGGCAGGGGGTTGGAGATGTTTCACCCCAAATGCATCATGGCCCCACCGGGGGCCAGAGCTTTGGGGTTGCAGCAGGGCACTGCCCTGATGCCCAGGATGTAACATGAGATAAATATCACATAATCACAGTAATCCTGGGGATTTTCCCCCATTATACTCACATGAAGTGAGTGGGCTGCACTTGCACTTGCTGCAATTCCCCATAACAGTGGAGGACTTGCTGCACACCAGGGTTTGAGCTCTTAATGAAAGAGTGACCCCAAGGCCAGCCTGGGAACAGCATGGTCTGCTGGTCTCTGATTCATACACAACGTGGCACGAGGAAGGAGAGTGGATCCAAGTGGCTGCCTGCCCCCATGAGAAAGAACAGCTTTGCTGAGGAATAATCACATGAATATTCTCAAATTTTAAACCAAATTCGAAACAGGAGCCATCCTGTTTCCCTCACACACATCTACCATTCCATTTAATTTTTACATTTTTTTATTTCTGCAAAATATACAATAAGGCAAAAAAGTTAGAGAAAGAGGTTTTTCTTAAGAAACCAATTCTGTGTCATTTCCTAGATTGCATTCTTTTCTTTCTCTCTCCTAATTCAGAGAAAGCCACTTTCTTATCCCTGCTGCTGCCAACCTCCTACTTACAAGAGAATGAATCCAAAATAAACTCATTAATTCCAGTGAAGATATATTGGAATTATTTCAATATAACTCCAAGTATAAATTTTCCCTGATACTCCTTAACCACTGCATGGATTCCTGTTATGCACTCAGATTTCTATTTCACCCAGCACTCTTAGTAGCCCAATTAATGTCAAAAAACCTCAGTTATACTAGAATTTAAAGATGAAACAAAGGCATTGCACTACCTTGTCTCAGTTTATAGTTGGTATTCACCTGAAAGAAAGTGTAAGGCTTTTCTTCAAAAATTTTTTTAATTTAAAAAGAGGTATTCATTCATTCATTAAACACCTCCACCAAAAAAAAAAAAAAAAAAACAAACCCAAAAAAACCCACACACACAAAAAAAGAAATACCAAACCACCAAACCAAAACAAATCAAGAAATTAGATTCTCTATAACAGCCTTTGATTATAGCTTTATTCCCTAGCTCATGCCAATGTGATGTGGGAAGATGCAGGCAACTAGATCAGGCTCATGGGAGGATATTGACAGAAACATTATTTTTTGAGATGTAAGTTCTGCATTTCTGTATCCTCATTTTAAAACCCAAGCTATAAAATGGAAACATTTCCATAATAGTCATATTCCCAACTAAGAGGATGTTAATTAAAGGCTTTAATTTGTTGGTTTTAACCTTCATAATGAAAAAATATTTTTAAAAAAATCAGAGGTAAAAATCCACATGACCATTCATTCAATTTATACCACTCTGAAATTTCCTGTAAGAATACTAAGACATGTTATTCATTCCTGTGTTGGCACAGAGCTTTGAAGTTCTCTTGTACAAGATTAGGTACTGAAATTTGTCCCACTTTTTATTTATGAGCACAACACACTGCAAAGCACACAGGATACCAGCAACAGCTGCATTTCAGCCACGTGTGATCCCTATGGAAATTGGGATTGCTTAGAAGGACGTGTACCAACACACAAAAAGGATTTTTTTTCCTAATTACCCGCCCGCATGCGGGAAGGCAGGGTGTGTATATCAGTAAATCTCTGAAGTTTGGAGGAGAGGTAATACCCAGGATTAAAACTGTTACAGACACGTTATTTCTTGCCATACAACGTGGCAATATCAAAGTTCACACCCTGTTTTTTTGGAAGATCAAACCAAGTGGATGGCAGAACCTGCCTGGCTAAAAAGAGCCAGTTTGGGATTCATGCTCACTCACATACTCTCCACGCTGAAGAACTTGAACTGCCTTTTTTTTTTTCCACCAATTTTTAATTCTTCCAAATTATGTCTAGGCCGTGACCTAAAAAACCAGCAATTGCAAGGACACTTTGCCACAGTGAGGATGAGGAAAGTGGAAACACCTCTCTGAATGAGTGGTGGATGTTTTGGGACATGCCCTCAAAGCTCATTCCCTGATGCTCCATTTCCAACTCTGCTCCTCCCAAATCCCACCCAAAGCCTGGGGACAGCTGAGCATCAGACACAGCATTTCTGCATTGCACTGTACAAGCTTTCCCCAGTCTCAGAGAGTTTTATTTCCCCTTCTTCCCCAGGCTCAGGACAGAAGAGCAGGGAGCAAGAGCATGTGATCAATGGCTCTTGCCTCAAAAAATGTAAGTTTATGTCATTGAGGCCTTGGTGCATAAAAAGGTCCCCCCTAAAAGACTGTGCAGCCTGACTGACCACCACAGTGTGTCCCCAGAGCCACTGTTAGTCCTCTTGTTTTGCATTCATCATGGTGGCCCATGTGATGAACAGCTAAATGCTCAGCTTTGCCTGGTTCATCTGTCACCTACATCCATTCTCCACACTTTCCCTAAGAGCTTGAAGGGATGGTGAGCTTTAGTCTGTAACACATGGCTGTGCAGAGAAATCCACAGCCCCATGGAATTGCTGGTGTGGTGGTGGCAACTCTCTGAAGCTCTCCCCATGTAGCACAGTCTCCCCATGTCGTTGTGACACATCTCTCAAATATCTAAGAGCTTAGGTTGAGTGGGATGTTCAAATGTGAACATAAGCACTGATCCCTGTTTGAAACCGTATTCCTGTCCCAGCCTGCTCTCACAATCTTGCCAGTTTTGCAGGAACACTGTGTCATACAACCAGAATTCTAAGGAAGGCCCCCAATGGTGTGTGGAGTGAAGCTGTGGGATGGAGTTGCTCTGGTGTGTCCAATCCTCCCAGAAAATGAAGAGACACAGGCACCATTATTGTTTCTTTTAGTCTAAGGTATCTCTTGTCCTCCTCTTTCCCTTCCCAACCCACTGAACCTTCACTGGCAGGACAGGTCATGCTGCCACGTCCCTTTTGTCTTCAGAAATGTAGCAGCCCTGTGGTGCTTCTGCACCTCCTGCATAGCACTGGATGTCTTTAAGGTGTTGGATGAAGTGCTGTATCTAGGATGGGAAAGAGAGAGGGCAGAGCTCAGGGCAGGGAATGGAACAGGAGTCACAGGGAGGCTTGTTGGCTCTTTCAGACGGCAAATGTCACCAATCAAACTGAGCAGCAGAATAAGGCATTTGCCTTGCTACATCTGTGTCACCAGTATAGACTTTTGTGGGTGAGTCTGAGCTCAGGGCAAGGGTGAATAAAGCCAGAGTTGGCCATGGCTTGATCTGCATCCCCTGCATCCCCTGCCTCAGCCTGCATGGCTCCCACTCCTTCTGCCAGGCAAGGACCCTGCTCTATCTCCTCAGAACAGACAGTTTTGCCTGGTGTGCCCTGCCCTTTCCCCATGCCTGAGAGAGAGTCCCAGTGAAAGGAAGGTGTCTGTTGAGTCCGTGGACTCTCCCCTCCCTTGAGGAAGTGGAGACTCATGACTGCTCCTCCTTCTGGTTTGGCTTTACCAAGTTCAGCTGTCTGTGGCTGTTATACTCCAACACATTCCACTCTGCTTGCAGCTGCGTGTTGGTGGACTGGAAAAGGTTGTGGACGGCCAGCTTGATGGTCCACAGCTTCCCAGTTTTCTTGGAAGTCCTTTTCTGGATGTCAGCCCAATGAGCCTCCTGGAAGGAGAGGGTACATACATCATGGGGACATGCCCTAGCAAAGGTGATGCTTCAGCACCAGTGACCCTGTCTTGGAGACCCTAACTTCCATGCTTCAGACTGGAGTATTCATCCTTCTCCAGCCCCATGGAGGGGGATGAAATTAGGAATCTCTTCCAATCCCAGAGACTTTTACTGGACTCTGCCATGAACTCATGGCTGAAGGATGAACCATAAGCCAGCCTTGACAGAGCCAGGCTTGGAGACCTTCCCCTGCCCACCCCACAATTCCTTACCCAGAGGGGGATGTCACTTTGAGCCTGGTCAAAACGTAGTTTGAGCTGCATCAGCTCATTTTTGTACTGAAGCATCTCAGTTTCTTTCTCTGCTTTGTACTGCTCCAGGAACACCTTGTCTTGCTTTGTCAGTTGCTTGTGCTCCTGCTGTGACTGCAGAAGGTCCTTCTGTGTTCTCATCAGCAACTTGTACTGTGAAGTGACTTCTGAGATGTCCTCAAACTGCAGCACAGGGTTCCTGGTGTTAGTAACTCTCTGCCCTCCCCTCACCAGCTGCAGGTCTCATGTGGTTTGGCACCCTGAGGTTACCAGGGCCAATGCCTCTCCCTCCTGAAAGACCTTTTCCCCTTCCCCAGCCCCAGCTGTTCTGGGGTTCTATCCTTTTCCATGAGACTACTGCCCCAGTTGGCTCCTGAGCATTGCTACATTTCCCGTGTGGTGGGCTCCCACTGTGCCACACACACAGCTGTCACTGCCATAAGCAAGGGGGTGTACTGCACCTTTTCCCAGGTGAGCAGTGCTCTGATAAAGCACAAAGAACCACTGCAGCTTGCAGAGCCACATACCCAGGACATGGGAGGCCACAACTGGGTGGCTGGAGTATGAGTGATGTCCTGACATCCTTGAGAGAGAGCACAGCTTTTTGACAGCTGCCTGGGGACGCTTTTAATTTCTCCCAACCAATCAATCTGACCTGAAACAGAGACAAAAATGTATCCCCATTCCCCCCAGCCCTGAGATTTTCCCCCTTCTCATGGTTTTTCTTTGCTTTTCTGAATCTTCCACTTGCTGTTCTGGTTCTCCTACTGTAACTCTGCTCCCTGTGGCTCATCTTGGTTGCAGGTTGGTTTTTCCATCCCATCTGAGGTCTCTGGGTTTGAGCAAGTGTGCAGTGTCCTGGACTTCCCTTATCTTCTCTAGTTTTAGCATTTATCCAAGGCTCTCCCCAGGGCCATGATTCACAGGTCCAAACTCACCTGTGAGACCTTCACCACTTCCTCCAAGTATTTCTTGAAGATTGAGTACTTCTGCACTTTTTTGCAGAGTTTCCAGTGTTTTTTTCTGAGGGTTTCCAGTTCCATCTTGGCTCTCAAAAGCTCACCATCCTTTTTCATCTTCTCCTCTCTCTGTTTGCTTTCTATCTTCAGAGCTTGGATTCTTAACTCTTCATGTTCCTGGTGGTTTGCCCCACCAGCACACACACATACAGAGAGAGGGAAAGGAAAGCAAGGTAAGATGGAGCTGGATCCCTTACCAGAACTGGTAGGACATATTTTCAGAGAGGAGAAACCGGTACTGGAGCATCCCAGGAACACTTCCTCTCCCTGTTTCACAGGGCTGTCCCTCTTGCATTGACCCCTTGGTCCTGGAGACAGGTACCTGGGATGGCAGTCTGAATTCCAGACCTGCTTGGATCTGTCCCCTGAGGGCAGCTGGGTGTCAGCAGTGGGAGCAAGGCTAACACCCTTCCTGGGGGACATTTCAGGCCCACAGGAGATTATACTGGTACAGGACAAGCTCTTTTCCACTCAAGAGCTATCAGGGCTTTCCATATCTGTGGTACAAAACTTTGTGCCCTGCCAGTCTTGCTCCTCAGAGCTCCAGTCTCAACAGGAGGCTGGAAACAGGAGTGCAGGCCCAAGACCCTCTTCACCCAGGGAGGGGAGGATTTGGTGGTGCAGCTCTAGGTCACCTGGTGTACCTGTACAGTCCTCACAGATCTCTCCACACGGGCCTTCAGCTGGGTCCTCTTGGCGTGCAGGTCCCTCCACCAGTCAGCCATAACTTTAATCCTCTCCCTGAAGGCCTGGCAGCACCAGAGTGAGGGTGACATGGCATCCTGCACCCAAAATCCGTCACCTGGCTCCCCAAAAGCCTCCAAAAAGCCACAATCTATCCCAACCATGCCCCAGCACCCACCCATCTTTCTCACCTCATCTTTCTCTGCCAGGGCCTTTTTCATCTCTTGGACTTCTTTCTTCTTCTTCAGGAGGTGAATAAATGAAGATTGGGAGTCCTCCTCTGTCACTGTGAGTTCCCTGCCACAGGAGATTTCCTTGAGGTTACTCACTGAGCTGAGTTCCTTGGCAGGGTGTTGGATTGCTCTGGATGTTGGACTGTGTCTCGGTAGGTGATGGGGCAGAGCAGCCCAACACCACCTCAGATACCTGGCAGCATGGAAACCCCACCTCTCCCCAGCAGGCATCCCCCTGGCAGAGCAAGGGGATGTTACAGGGAGGAACAGACCTGGAGAAGGGGGTACAAGAGGAGGCAGAAGTGATGGACATAAGGCATGGGAGTTTGCCATGGAGAGGGATGGGGGATGGAAAAGGCAGAAGAGAGTGCAGGTTGGTGGAAGGACACCCTCACCTGAGTAAGGATGGGAGATTCATCTCACACATCCTGAGGAAATAGGCTGACATATCTTTGCTCCAGTTCTCCATCGCTCCAGACACCAGCAGGAAACAGAGAGCCCAGGTCCTGCTAGCACTGCTACTTTCCCAGCTTGGTTCAGGGGCTGCCCTTCAACCCTGAGGGCTCAGTGTGGGAGGCACCAGGCAGGGGATGAGCCGTGGGAGTCTCTTGCCTCTGCTTTCCTGACACCTTCCTTGACCTATGGCCTCTGCAGCCCCGTGGCTGTTCCAGCCCTGGAGAGAAGCCCTATGGCTACTCCAACCTCTGTAACAGCCCCTTTTGGCTACTCCAGCCTCCTGAATGTTTACTTGGAAACTTAACGGTTGCTGGGCAATGGAACGTTTACTTGGAGTCAGGAGGGCTGACCACTGTGTCCAGGACCAGAAGTTATTTAATTCCCTTTCTCACATTTCTTCGGGTTCTTCCTCTGCTAAAATTTGACCTCTGCTGGGTATTTCAGTGCCCCTGACAGCCACATCCCATTGTCCCAGGGCACAGGGCTTGCTCCTTCTCTCCCAAACACCAGATGGAAACACCATTTACAGGCACATCCTTGGGGGTGTTTGACCACTGTACTGCCATGGAGTAGTGCCCTTCCCTCACAGCACAGCTCACTGACATCAGCTGCACAGCACTTTCCCTCTCCTAAGCAAAAACCTCCCCTGGGCCCATCCTCTGTTGGGCCTGGCAGCTCCTGTGCACAGCTCTAAAAACAGTGGCTGCTCACTTCATTAGACCAACAAATTTCTCCTGCCTGCTCCCTAATGGGTTATTTAAATCCTCCTAATCAAGCAGTGGCAAATTATCACTCCCTGAGCCTGTTTTTTTGTTTTCTGCTTCCCTTCTTCCCCTTGCTGAAGCCCAAGCCTTCCTCCAAGAGGGTGCCCAAGCTTTGGTGTGTTGATGCTTGCCCGCATCAGGCACCAGGGACATTGATACATCCAAATTAAACAGATTTAATGACTCCTGCAGCAAAAGCACCAGGGCCACATGCATGTGCTTCACTTTCAGAGTCTAGCAAGGAAAACATCTCTTCCATTTAAAAGGAATTTTTTCTCCTGTTAGTGATGATAAAAGCTCAAGCTGGAGATGAGCTAAAGAGATTGGGCTGAATATTCAAGGGCTGATGGTCAGATTAGAGGAGTTGCTTCACCTGGGAGGAACCAGCACAAACAGACTCTATCAGGCTGCCCTGCAAACTCCTCTTGGTTTTACTCTCACTCATCCCAGTGCAACATCTCTGCCTCTACCAAGATTTGCTCCAGTGACAGGAAAATATGTATTTGAGGAGAGAAGACATAGGAACAACAGTGGACATCATCTGGATTCCAATACTCTCTGCTAGAAGGGCAGTTTCTAACCTTTTTTTTGCACTAGGGTTGTGACGACCAGAAGAGAAAAATAAAGTCTTGGAAGTCTTCAGAAATATTACATGCTAAAGGCCACACATCAGCACACTGTGAAGGACAGGCTGAAACTCCAGCCTCAGCATGGATGACTGGTAGGAATGGTGGTGTCAAGAAACTTTGACCATTGTCAGTTTTTTTTTAAATTTAGAAGTCAATAAATCTTCTCTTCTGCCTCCAAAACACCACTTTTGCCTATCAAACCCTTGCAAGCAACCAGCAAAATGAAAAGGCATTGAAGAGACACAGGTCATGACTGAGCTGTTGGTGTGGAGCCTGTGCTGTGGTCATGGAGCCACTGGAATGGGATGCCCCATTCCACCACTGGCTTTGCAAACTTCCCTAAGCCATCAGCTTGTCAGTTTGCTGATCCCATCTATCCCACAGGTATTACATCCACACACTTCCCCCTGAGCTAAAGAAACTGCCCTGGGCAGCACCCCAGGGTACCTTCAAAGGACAATTCCAATTTAAGAAAAAAATTATTCGTTGTTAAAAGCAAGCAAGCAGCATCCCAAAAGGTGCCCACAGAATGTCAGCCTTCCTATTTTATTACCTTCCTAACAATTTTGTCTGCTCTGGACAAAAAAAGAGCTCTCCTGACAAGTGGAAAGGTGCCCAGATGGAGAGAGGAGGTTGTTCCAAGTATCAGCTGGTTCCCCAAGTCCTGGTTCTCTCTCTCATGCCCTCCAGCATCTCTCTGAGAAACTTCCCAGCTGGGACACAGTCTGCTCTGCCAGGGGCTGTAGGAGAAGCTGCTCACTTGCAGGTGGAGGCATGTCAGGAAAACTGCCAGGCAAGGCATTAGGCAATGAACAACAGGCAAACAAGAGTGCAAAATGCCCACCAGCTGCAGCAGGAGCAGTGTCAAGGAGCCAGCTAATATCCCACATCTGCTGTGTGTTGCAGAACCCCAGCTCCTCCCCTGCTTTTCTCTACCTGCATCTTACACCTCCATGGGGCTGTGGCTGGGATTTGGAAACTGGAGAGGCAGGATTTTTGTCTTGGTTTGCTCTGGTGTGCTATCACGGGCCCCTGGGAATATTCAGCCACAATGACCTTGTTCTGACCCAACTTGTGGCTGGCATGCAGCATGACAACACATCACCTGCAGTAGTTCTCACCATCACAGAGTCCAAAATCTCAGCACTGTCAGAGACAATGGATGGAAATCAAGCTTACACATTCCAGACATGCGGTCAAACAGCCTGTGGCACCACACCATGGAGGAATGGGCATGGGGACAGGCTGGGTGGCCACAGCTCTGCTTTGCCCACAAGCCCATCCTCATGCAGTGACCTCCAAGGAGCACCAGTCTGAAATGGAGCAATCCAGGGCCTTCTCTAAGAGCAGATTGAGTCAGATTCTGTTGTTTCTGCCATCTCTTCTCCACACGTTTTTTGGGAGGCACAAGGACACTCCTAGGGCAGAGAGGAACCCATGGAGGTAGAGACTTGCTGTTGACCTTGCTCAGAGCTGGAAGTCAGAATGAAAAACTCCAGAGATCCCTTCCAGCAGGTCCCTTAAATTATCCTACCGTTCTGATAACACCCCATTAGTCTTCCACCCCATACTGCCACTCTTGGCTGGAAAAGCCCACCCCAGTGAGGATAGGGGCACTTGGCAGCCCTTTCCCCACAGTCTGGGCATATGAGGCCGAGCTTTGATCTCAATCCCTGGTACTTGTAGAGTTTCATGAATTTTTATCAAACCTTAATGGTTTAATTCCTTCTCACATATGTAGAAACCTTGCCATGAGTCTGAGCTTTTTTTTTTTTTTTTTTTTTTTTTTTTTTTTTTGGGAGGGGTGTGTTTTGTTTCTTTTTAACTTTACAATAATTTTAATTTTACAAGTTTGTAAATCAATTCTTCTTCCTTGCTCTGGCCCACACCTCCTGTCTGGGTGTGGCTCTAAGCAAATGAGAAAATTGAATGAAAATTCACTTTTTTTTTTTTTTTTTTTACCTTCAAGAAGTGCTTATGTCTCCTCCGCCTCAAATATTTCATGCAGGTTGTACCATGTATTTCACAAGCTAAGCCAAGCAAAACACTGCCTTCCATATACACTGCAAAAAAAGTTTTTCAGGCTCAAAGCATTTCTGTCTTTGGCAGATCCTTTTCTCAAAGCATACCAAAGAAAAAAGTATGGAAATGAAATAAAAAGAGTGGTTAAAATAATATTTTGGGTAGAGATGAGCCCAAACCAAACCCCAGATTAGAAAGCCAGATACCCCCCTAGATACCATGCCTAAAATAAGGAGGTTTGTTGTGATACTCAGAGAACAACTGGAAAGCATTGCAAGTCTCCCACCAAGTTTAATTTCCTAATTGAACTTATAAAAGACTTAACCCCTACCAGTCTTCACAGCTAACATAGATCCTTCTATATTTATATCATAGATGATATTTACCCGGGCTGGCCCTGTGTGGATTAGATGGGGGTGGATGGGCTGTGGAGGGGCAGATGGGGGTCTGGTATGGCAGAGAGGTCTCTGCTGAGCCTGGGCAGGGGACCCAAAGCTTCCCTGGATTTCAGTGTGGTTATTTCTGCTGTTTGGATCCAGCCCGTCACTGACGTGGGCACAAACCGTGGTGTAATTTGGGGTTTCAGACCCAGCATTTAGGACTGGATCCAAAACTCGAATGGAAGAAATTTGGGAAAGAGGCTTTTAAGAGTTTAATTTGAAACAGAAAACCCATGAAACTATTTTTGCCCTGGTCTTTAATTGAACTATTTTTTTAATCCTCTAGTATGCCCGGGCTCTTCAGGCATCCAGCAGCAGTGTCTCAGTATTAAATAGGACACTTTATGCTATAGGAGTGATGAATGACTGACAAACTCAGCTCCCTGTGAACCTGCTGTTCTGGAGAGCTGAACAAACAGCATGTTACAGCTCCATGTGTGCACTCAGCAGCAGCCATAAGAAAAGCTGACTTTAAGGAAAGCCTATCTTAACAGCAGATTTCAAGAGGATAATTGCACCTACTAATCTATAAATACTCTCAGAATCTGATAATACAAGTCTTAGAGGCTTCTTTACTTTCTGTATCCCAACAGAGAGTCCATGTATGTGGCTGTAAATAGGACAGTTTAATAAAGTGTATTTTACTGTCTAGTTTAATATTTTTATAAATCTTAAAATAACCTTAAAAATATTTGTCCTAGTACTCGACAGGATTTGGGCTTGTTTTTCTATCAATTTAGTGGTTGTAACACAGGTCTTAAAATAGAGGGGGAGGGAGAGTGTTGTTTTGCTCCAGAAGCTGAGTGTGTACCCAGCACGTCAGCCCCATTGTACAGAGCTCCTGCCGTCATGAGCCAAAACCATCCCAGCCTCCTTCCAGATAAGGATGGACATACCCTGGGCTCTGGCCACTGCTCTGTTCCATCCTGTACTGTGCCAGGGCTGCTCCTGTCTGGTACCCACAGCACAGGCACATGCCCAGCCAAATCCTCCCCATGTGCAATAAGCCAGGTTGCCACACCTCTGTTCCTCCACCTTAAAACAAGGACAAGACTTGGCTAAAATGCTGAATACTCAGTGAAGCACCTGCTGCTAGGCAAAATGAAACCTCTTGGGCATGAAGGGTCCACAGTGCATGATAAAGAACTTATGAAAAATCCTTTTTTAATGTGAAGTATTGTGTTTTTAGTGCTACAGTTTGTTGAATCCTTGTCCATCACAGCTTGACACTTGTAGGTTGGAGGGGTCACGTCCCACCTTTAATGCATAGACCTCACCCAGCACAATCCCAGCTCTGCCCCAGCAGTGGTGCCAGCATCTCCCTGCTCCCCTCACCAGATTATTGCTGCCACAGATGCACGGGGGCAGATTCCTGTTTCTCTCAGCCTTCCCAAGCAGTTTTGGGAACTGCAGGCATCCAGGCTCAAAAGCAAACTCTGGAAGGTAGTTTTGTAGCAGAGAATATTCCTGGACTCCATCAGCAACATCTTCAGACTTAGTCCCCTTTCAAAAAGACAAACTCCATGAACAGTGCTCTCATATACATACATGCACACACAAAAGCAGTTATTAGCTTAATAGCGTGAGTATCAAAATGCAACAATAAATTATCTGACATCTTTATTACTTAGAATGACTGATTCAAACAAAACTAACCCTTTAATTATGTTTATATAATGTAATTTGGCAGAAGTCATAAAGCACCCCTTTGGCAATGCCAGATTAAATATTTTACATTTGCTTGGGCAGCACATTACAAGACTGGAAGGGGTATTTTTGCCCGATGCTCTGAAGCAGTGACTGCAGTAGTGTGGAGAAGAACAAGGCCATAGAGGTTCTGCCCTGAAGGAATTTTCCTGAGATCAAGGGACCCCAACCCCATATGGCACTTTGTAGAGCTCCCCTTCCCACCCTCACATCCAGGAGATTGGAACCGTTGCCATTTGCCAAGACCAAAACAAAAGGCCTTGCTGATGCCAAGGGCACCAGTGGTGCCTCTGCTCTTGCTGGTGGGGTTTCCTGAGCTGTTCACCTTTCTGCCCACTGCAGCTTCTCTGAGTCCTCCTTCTGTGTACAACGGGAGAAGGGGTCCCACTTTATGCTACAAACATTTTGGCTAATGGTCCTTGAGAAAATTCATACCTGGGATTTCAGAGAGAAGATGAAGATCCATGAGCTGTTTTGCAACAGGGCACGGGACAGAGAGAAGTCTCTGTGTCCAGATTCCCAGAGCCCATTTTCCCATTACTCCTAAGTATCTTCCCAAGAAAAATGAGTTCCCACATCAGGCTTGGTGTCTGGGTTCCTATGTAGCAAACTCCCAAAAGATCCCACATTTTAAGCTCCATGGCTCTGTTCTTCACTGTTGAACTAGAAATGCTTGTTGTCTCTTTCAAAAGGATGCAAATAAACACAGCCCTCATGCCCAGAACAGGTCCCCTGAAGCTGCCCCTTCACTGCCAGCACATCAGGAACATAGATGGAGATGGAGTTAGAACAAAGCCCCTTGAGATCCAGGATAGCCACTTTGCTGGCAACAGACTGGTTGCCCTTCCCAAGGGATTTTCCACGAGTCACCATCACCATGCCAGGAATTTCAGTTCACTCTCAGCCCTCTGAGATCCACGTGCCTCCTCTGCCCATGGCCCACCTACTCCAACACATCTAAATTCTCCCCTGTCAAGGACCACCCTGACCTCGCGGGCTTTCCAGACAGGTTTCTCTGACTCGGTTCTGCTGCTGCAGTGGCAGCACAAAGTTGGCATTCATAAGCAAACACAGCACAGTAGAATCCAGTGCAGGGAGAGTGTGGTTGTATCTTTCTGCAGCCGGTGGGATGGAAAGATCCATTCACAGTGTGCTGGAGCAGCCAGCATAAACTTACTGTAGCCCTACTACTTTGCTTAATTTCAAACTATTTCACACACACACACTTTGCCCACCATACCCTTTGTATCAGTTTCAAATGCTCTCTATGAACATCAATTTGGATACTGCAAGAGGTACCTAAACCTTTCTTCACTGTTATAATTAAGTGATGTTTTGGAGATATCAAAAATTAATGAGGATACAGGACAGACAGCAGGAACTTGAACTTCTTCAGTAACATGTGGAGCCAATGGTATAGACTTATACATACAAAATTAATTTTAAAAAAACCAAAACACCCACCTAAAAATAATTCAAGTGGTCCACAAAACAATACATAACATGCAATTCAGAGCAGAACTTTGACTAATGTAAAGAGATGAGACCTTTGGAACACTAAGCAGAGCAGTTTACAGTTTCTGGTGTATGTCATGTTTGCATCAAAGTGTTTTAATTACAGAATGAACAAATCCATCCAGACAAAATTTCTTTGAGTTCTTCAAAGACAGCCTTGACTGTTTTGCCAAAGCACTTTCCCTTTTTTGCCTTCATATAAATTACGGTGTGCAAAAAAATAAGTCAATTAAGAGAGAATAGGCATTATGAAATACTTCCCTTTGCATAAGCACACAGGCTTGCAAATCTCATTGAAATTCTGTTGAGTTGCATTGCCCACACAACTTGCAATCTTAGTGAAAGCCACACAAAAGGCTTCCCTCCCCATTGTTTACAGGAGCGTTCTGGGAACGAGGCATATATTTCTATGCAGGAAGGGAAGCAGAGACAGGAGTGAAATGTAGTTTGTTGAGCTAATAAAACAGCAAGGCTTCCATTTGTTTCCTCAGTCCTATAGAGCCATTCCTGTTTAGGACTTACACGCTCCACTGTTCGCAGAGCTGGTGACAAGCGTTTTCACTGCTGACTGTTAAAGCTTGTGGGCTGGTCGTGCTTTAACTATGAGAATGTTTCACAGCCATTATTAATAGCAGTGGCTTAATTAATGATTTAAGAGGTTGATATATGACAACAAAGAGACAGAAAGCCCTAAAGAGACTTGCTGTACCTAACCAGCTAAACTCCTCTAGAGATTACAGCAACCTCAGAAAAACATGAAATTCATCTAAATTCAGGGGATTATGAAGTTTGCAAGGTGTTTGGCCAAAAGCAACCTAAATATTTTCATATTCCTTTACATAAAGTTACCAGTACTGCCTAATTACATGAGTAATAAGAGACAACAAAGTCTCCTTCTCACACATTCAGAACACTCTTTCATGCAGCAAGGAATGGTATATATAAAATAATTAAGACGGACATCAATGAAAGCAAGAAGGGGCATGAGCTTGGAAAATCTGCCAAACCAGTGGGGCTTCTGGCAGAACACCCTGAATGTCTGGGATCTACTTATCTAAATGTGAGCATCAAACTTCTCCAGGAAGACAGCCCATGCAGGTCAGCAGTCACACAAGACCACAGGACAGCAGCTGCCTCCTACTGCCCTTGCAGGTGAACTTCCCACTTCATCTCCAGGACAGCTATGGCAGAGAAACTGTACAGAGATGGGAGAAATTCTGTAACAAATACCTCAGGAAGAAGGTATCAGAGATTCCCACGCTCCTGTCTCAGGAACTGGGTCTGCTTCAGCTCCATCCTGCCATTTCTAGGGGGGCTACAGACCATTTTTGAAGACACAGGCATATACAGATGGGAAGAAAAGCTCAGGTGTGCAGGAGTTCATTGTTTCGCCCTACCCCAAATATTCAGATGAAGTGAGTGAGGAAAAATCTAACTTTACTTGGTTAGTGACCTCAGACCATCATGGCTGCAGCTGTTTAATGCTGCTCCATCCATTTGCAATGCGAATTCTCTGAAACCTATTGAAGGCAAAGGATACCTTCTGCTCAGCAGAAAGGGCTGAGTGTCAGCTCCAAACTGCTTTTCCTGCCTCTTGGAAATCCTAGTCTAGTCCTTCACTATTTTCAGCTTACTCCCTCTCTTTTCTCCTGTTGAGGAGGAAAGAGAAAAGGCAAAAAGGGTTCAATCTAGATCTTCAGATGATTTCAACAGGACAGTGACAGGACAAGAGAGGATTATGCCAGCAACAGGTGAACTCAGGTTTTTCCTGATTTACACCAGGGATAAGGTTCACCATCATCCAGTGGCCTCCTCAATAACCAGGTGACTTCAGGGTGGTTTATTTCTGAACCTCACATTTACACTCTGAGTAACAGGAGAAGGTGTCCTCTTCTGCAAAACTTCATCTTTATGTGGTTCTGTCCCTGGGGATTGGGTAAAGCCTCCTCAAGGTTTTTAAGAGAAAAACTAAGAAAAGAAGAAAGATCCTTTCCACAGGAGCAAGGCAGCCCCAAGTAAGAGGAAGGCATGTTGAACTCTGCAGCTGAGCTGGTGGAGGTCACAGGAGGAAACTGGGCCACTTCCTTGGGCTGTGCAATCCCTTCCCTAAGCAGTCACACACCACCCTGATCTTCCAATGGAGCCTCAGCAGTAAGACCTCCCATGCAGCAGTACTCAGAGCTCAGTGTCTGAACAAACTCACATTTTCTTTGTTCAGTCCTCAACCCAGTCAAACCTCCCTTCCCCTTCTTTTTCTTCCCTAACTCCCACCGTGTGCCTAGCTGGTCTGGCTCAGGGCAGTCTCAGGTGGGTGGTCACTCCCTGGCTGAAGCAGTGGTTTGCTTCCATGCCTGCAGCCATGCCCAGCCCCAGCAGCTCTCTGACTATCAGGAAATTTGCAAACCAGAGTGATGAATTGTAGGACCTCTCCAGGGAAAGCACTTCTGGCACACCCACGCACTCTTTATGCAGCTGGAATTGAAATCGGGTTTTATTTCCCTCTCTGGGTCAAGCAGAGTAAATCATCACTTCCCTGGTAAGCACAGAGCCTGGGCCAGCATTGCCCAGCAATGAGCCCTGGTGACAGGGATATGTACCCACAGCAGTGAAAGATCTCCTTTCACTCGCAGTGAGTTTTAGCCTGTCCCTTCTTCCCCCACCCTGCATGTTTTCTGCTTATAACAATTAATTGCTTCATTGCTGAAGGCAGCGTTTAATCCTGCAAGCATAAATTCTCACGTACAGCGATGTGATCAGTGAGGCTTGTGGGATTAAGTCCTTGGGTCCACCAAAAATTTTCACAGGAGTGTAATTATAATCAGACATGCAGCTACATGAGTGTTTCAAGACAAGCACATGTGCAATTGCTTGTGATTTGTTGCAGTTTTTAAAATCAGAAAAATTGTTCAGGATCGAGTTAACTTGCCTGGGCAGACATGCACAGAATAATACTGTTTAGAGAAATCACTTCAGGAATTCTCCTGTTGGTCCTCTACCTAGTGCCCCATTCAGACCCCAGCTCCTTTCTGAAGAAGTGCCTCTCCTCCACCAGGCTTTGCCTTGTTCCTGAGCCCCTCCTCCCACCTTCTACATTAGTCCCAAACTTGAAGTTTCAGCCAAAGATGCAGAAATTTTTATCTGCACATCACACTGGTTTTTTCCTTGCAGCACAAAGGGCAAATAAGCACAAGCATGAAGTTAAGGCTTTATTAATGGCATGTGTGTTAAACTGAGACAACCCATCAACCCTAAAATTGTGAAGCAAAGATCTTCATGTTATCTCTGAGGTGACCTGCCTGGGACAGTGCTTCCTGTGACTCAAGAAACAGCTTCTTGTCCTCTCCTGAGGGCATCTATCTCCCTCAGATACCTTCTGATCCCTCTGCAGCTCTGTGATACCCCAGTCTGAGGCAGCTCACTGCTAACTACAGCCCGAATAAAAGGCAGTCATGGAGGAAGGAACGCACAGGAGGAATTCCCACCAACAAACTAGAGCTTTTCATACCAAGACCATTGAAGAAACCACTCATAAAAGATGTATTCCTCAAAGCAGATTCTTTTGCAGAACCTCTTCAGCCAGTCACCGTCCCTTGTTGCCCTCAGCATCGCCAGCAGCTGCTCCTGCTCTGTCACCAAAAACTTTCACATTAAACCTCCCACATCACAGTCACAACTCCTGTAGCTTACAGGAACCTGGCAGTGCCAGCCCACACTGTGCCTGGCCAGGTGCCTAGTGCTCAAGCAACCTCCCAAATGCTTTTGATCCACATTTGCAGCTCAACATTAGAGCATTTCCCTGTAAGGGCTGCTCTGCAGAAACAACTGTCCTGTCTACACACCTGGGGCTCTGGGGTTTGGAGTAGAGCTCTCTCCAGGTGAACCCAGTGGCAATTTCTGGATGGATATTTCAACTGTGTAGTCCCTCACTCTTTCTGCTGCTGAGAGCAGCAGCTCTGGTGAACACTTTCCTGTGGCTATTGCTCTGGGCTTTTCTTAGTTTCACAGCAGGAATCAGATCCTTGGAGTCACTCTTTCCCTGTAACCCTGGTGTTGGACCATCAGATGTCAGCCATGGACTATGCAGTCTGTGTTCTGGTTCCTCTCATGAGGTCTCAAAAATAATCAGCTGCACCAAATTATGCAAAAATCTCACTAATTGATGAGCTGCTTCAAGTGGGGCCTTCCAGGTAAGACAGAGCTGAAAGGGGGTTGTAGTGAGATGGGTACTGGACTCTTCTCTCAGGTAAGAAGTGGCAGTATGAGAGAAAATGTCCTCAAGCTGTGCCAGGGAAGATTTAGATTAGATATTAGGAAAAAATTCTTCATGGAAAGACTTGTCAAACACTGGAACAGGCTGTCCAGGGAGTGGTGGAAGCACTGTCTCTGGAAGCATTCAAAAAGCTGGAAGCCTGTGTGCACAGCCGGCTGCTGATGGACTGAAACTATAATGGGTATAAGGAGAAACCTCCCCCCATCACACAGATTTTGCCCCCTGCTGATGGTATCACCACCAGCCTGTTTCATGGGCTATGGGTAAAATCTTTAAATCAGACAAGGAGCCAGCTAAGTTTGATTAATAGCAAGCAATTTGCTTAATGAAACAGAGTGCCAAAACAGGAAATATTCATTCCCCTTACTAGAAACACAATACTAATTAAAACAAGGGTAATGAAAGAGAAAAACATATATTTAATGTTTCTCCATCAGTCTGAAAATCACTTGTTGTTTAAATGCTTTTAGAAATATTTGTTCCCTTCAGACCACTTTTGAATGAAAATGGACTGAGGTAATCAGTATTTAAACCTCTACACAGAAGGTTTAATTCCAAACCCACAAAAATATGCTTAAATATCACTTCCAGTTAGGCACTCCATAAAAATTTTGCTTTCTTAAAAATGGAATTATTTATTTCTCTACTGAGTGGCAGCTGCTTGCAGAGCTGATTCTCCTGAGAATTTATGCCTGGTCCAGGCACAGGAAAGGAGCCTGGAATTAACCTCTTGCTCTCTGCTACTGGTAATTACCTTTGCCACAGAGTAGAGTGCACCAGGAGCAGAGAATCCAGGGCCCTGCCATCAGTAGCAATGAAATAAATCAAGATGTGGCAGCATGAAGGGACAAATAAATCACCAGGAGAGAGGTGACACGGGGAAGGACAAGAGCTATAAGCAATGCAAGCACATGAGTTTGTGGCCAACGCCAGCTGTGCAGGAGCTGCTTTGGTTGGCATCAGTTGAACATCTGGAGTTGGGCTGGGTTTGAGGTACAACCTGTGCTTTGAGGGCAGGAAAAATGAGAGACAGAGAAATAAGTGTTCCCATGACCTCTGAGGGAGCAAAACAGCCTGTCCTTTTAGAGCATCTTGTTCCCAGAGAGTTAGTACTAGGGCTAGAGACAGCTCAAAGGTGTCTCAGATCTTCCTCTTCTGACACAGGAATTTACTTCATCCTTTACTATTCAAATATATCAGAAGCATTTATACAGGAACAACTTATTTTTTAGCTTCTGCTGTCCTTTTTGAAGAGAAAAAGAAGTTTGTATGAAGATGCATTAGAGATATTAATAAGGAAATGTCCTAAGAGAAATTACTTTCTTGGAAAGCAACATAAAGAGGGGTTCTTCCACCTTAAATCAATACACTGCATGTGGGGGAAATAAAGAGAAAATCTGCTTTTTTGATGAGGTTTTTTTTGATTGTTAGTGGGTTGGTTTGTTTGGATTTGTTGTTGTTGTTGTTTTATTTTCTTTTGTTTAGAAGAAGAGAGAAGGAGCAGCAGAGAGGGAGTTGGCTCTCAAGGGCATCTCATAGCAGTAGGTGGCAAAGATGCCTCAGCACTCCCTTGTGACAGTTTAGTGACATGATGTGGTTGGAAGGAAAGTGAAATTAATGTAGCTGCTTCCCAGAAATAATCTCCCAAGGTTTTATCTTTAATATCTTTCTGTCCATACTGTGATATGAACTGTATGGAGAAAATCCCAAGGTCAGCACAGCAGCCTTTTGGCTGATGCTGGAGTGTGTAACCACATCCCATCCCCACTCAACAGAAGCATGGCATTTCCTGCAGGATCTGCTGCAGGCTCTGGCTTTAATCATGTCCTCGTTGCTGCCAAGCCACAATGGAAACACCCACACTGGGCTGCAGGTTTCTCCAGCAGGAAGGACACAACATGAAGTTGAGATATTTTAGCAGGAAGGGGCAACTGCCAGGCAGCTTGGTAGTTAGGGAAGAGAAATCTCTTCTTTGCTGGAAAAAGTGAACATGCACAAATGGGCTTGCTCAGCTCCTCTCCCTTATCCTACCAAGGCAATAACTGGCTGGGTTTTATACCACCAAGATGTTTGTTTCTGGTTTGGTTTCTTGTCAAGCACTTGAGGACCAGGACACACTTACATGTGGTGAATAGCAAATAGCAATGATCATTGCAAGGATAGAAGCCACATGAAATGGGGGAAGGAGAAACACAGCAAGGACTGAGAGAAGAAAAGCCATTAAACACCTGGAGGACAACAGGGCCAAGATCCATTAAGAGGCCAAAAGGGAGCAAACATAATGTAAGATACAAAAAAACCCCAAGAAACACCCCCAAAAACCAATTACAACAACAACAACAAAAAAAAAAAAAAAACACACCAAAGCCAAACATACAACATTTTGGGCAAGATTCTCACTTTGGTTTTTCTGCCCCAGCACTATTGAGGTCAAAGGCTTTCAAAATCCTAAACAGCATCCGATGATTTTGTCCGTATTAGGTCTTGGGAAGGTTTTGTTAATGAGGAATAGGAGGGCAGGGTGTTTCTAATTATTATTAGTTTTTTCTTGTAACTACTTTGAAGAACCCATCTCTGAGGAATAGAAGTCCCCCTGGAAGCTGGTGTGAGCTAAGAACCTTAGAGCCAAGATCACAAGGTGCTTCAGAAAAGTACCCATGAGGGACACACACACTTCTACAGTGGAGAATACATATAACCATTAATTATGGATAGAAGAGCGTGCAAAGGTAAAGAAATCCATCTCACTGACCTGCTGCCCTGCTCCAGGAAAATATTTCTTCCACTCCCTCCAGCTTTCATTTTGATTTTGTGGAATCAAAATCCTTCCAGACTTCAACTTTCTATGCCCTTCCCCTGGTTCTTTTGGACAGAATTACAAAATGATGGGGTTAATAGAGCACAGAGCAGCTGCAATCTGTTTGGATTTCACTGAAGGACTCGATACAGTCTCCTGAAATCCTATATTCCAAATTAATTCAAGTTGGCTGGGGCAGGAAAACACTGTCATGCCGACCAAAAGCTGCCTGAGACAACTGTAAACAGGGGTAGTGACAGGGAGAGATGCTCTCACTGCAGCACCAAGGGGCTGAGAGCTGCCTGCTGCACTTCAACCTCATCAGACAGCCTGCAAAAGAAAAGGAGACTCCAAGGAGCACTGACAGAAAGTCCCAGCTGCAGTTAAAACAAAAGGGGGTTGCATCCAATTGAGCAAAGATCAAGGGAGTTAAGACATGATGATAAAATAAATCAGCTTTGCCATAGGAAGAGAAAGGGAGGAGGGTTGCATACCTGTGCTGGGATGGAAGAGTTAAGTGTAACAGAGGGGAAAAATCCAACAGCTAGCAGTGTTAATATCATTGTAGTCACCCAGCTGCCTGTCTTCCACAGTCATTTTAGGGTGGAAAAATTACTGCTCTCTTCCAGAGTGAAATAATTGCTCTGGAATACACTCCCTCAGTAGGGTTCAGAGGAGCAGCAGCTCCAGAGCAGCTCCTGCAAAATAGAATATTCTGGGCAATTTTTCTTGGTAAGACAAGACCCAAAACTCAAATACTCTTGATCCATAGGCAGAAAATTCATGTGGGAACAAGGAAAAGAAGTTTTGTAGCTGATGGAATCAGTGGTCTGCTCTTCTTGTTGGTACCAAAATCTACTGACCCATTCCACTGGTCCTAAAATCTGGGGAAAGTTGTTGCTTTGATAGGAAAGGATTGATTATGGCCAGTTGCATGGTTTTCAAGGGGAAAGAAGGCTTTTTATGTATTTCTTATGTGTACTTATATGTTTTTATATGCTTTTTATATATATGTTCTTATATGTTTTTTATGTGTTCTTCACACACAGTTTCCAAATTCTGCAGAAAATAAAACTGCAAGAACTTCTCAGGCTTGTCCTGCCTGCTGTTTTCCAGGCCATGTACAACAATCTCACTTTTGGATTTTGAAGTATTTCAGTTTTACAGTATCCCATGTGAAGTTCTTCATCTCCCTCCTCCCTGTCTCTTAGGAGAAAACCACTGCTGCTCTGGAGGAGCTGGTAACTTTTCCTGATCCTGATTTGAAGTATTCACACAATGCAGTGACAGGCACTTCCCAAAGCACCCAGGTGGCTGAGGAAGTCAATTGTTCAAACAGCTTTAAAAAAGGTTTGGTCGATCAGCCTTTGGTGTTCTTCCAATAATGTTGGTGTTGCATCCAAAGCTCACAAAAACAAATAAACTCTCAGCTCCATCACCTCCCTGGGTTGAGCTGTGTGTCCTGAGAGGAGTTTTAGTCACCTGGTACAGGAGACTGCTTCTATCACTGCTTCAAAAACTGACCTTAAGCCTGTTTGAATTCACTGTAGGAGTAATTCCAGTTTCTCCATCCAAATCCAGAAGCCTCCTACCCATTCCCTTTGATACCAAGGTAAGAAATTTGGATGAGACAGAGCTGGGGTGCAGAGAGGGGTGGATCATCCCTCGCACAGCACAACAGGGATCCTTCACAGCCAAGTTCCCTGTGCTCTGTGATGCCCTGTCTCATCACTCGTGCTCACAGCACTCAGCCCTCACTACACAGACATCTCCAAGGTGGAAAAAAAGCAGCTTCAAAAAGGGCCTGATTTCAAGTTTAATGCCAACTCCACAACCAGCCAGTCACTGGGGATGTGAGACTCAGCCTTCATCTCCTCCTGCCTAATATGAAGCAGATGTCTTCTGTTAATGAACCATTTGCTAATTAGTAACCACTTCATTTTCCTTCCATCAGTTTTCTTCTCTAGTTCAGACTCAGAGAGGGCAGACTGTGTAAATAAGGCAGTTCACATAGAAATGTATTACATGTAGAGCAATTCAAAGGCACTGAGGTAGGAAGTGAGCAGGACAGTGCCTCTTAAAAGATGGGACACTTGACAGGGATGTGGGATATGTCATTCGCCCCTTTGCATGTCTTTTGACTCACCAAGCTGCTTTAGCCTCTTTATTTTGAACTCAAATCCTTGTTCATGCCTCGTCTGTTCACATCATAAATGCCAAACAAGGGGCATGTCTCCAGTTTCAGTTTTTAGCAGAAACAAACTGTGGTATGTTCTACCACCAGTGAGACTGTAATAGGGCAAAGCTTTACAGCAGTGACTTTACAACCCTGTGACTCTGGATATAGGTGGTAAAACTCAGGCTCCAGAGATGAAAAATTATTCACAGTAAACGTCCCTTTTTCCTGGTGGGGGTTGCAATGTATCTGGGACAACCCTCAAAATGACAGGCTGGACCCCTGATGTGTTCTGGTACAGGATCCTCATCCCTTTGCTCTCAGAGTAGAGTGGAGAGCACCTAGCAGCTGGGACACACCATCCAGGACCTCTGCACTTGGGACCTCTGAATTCTAGTCAAAAATGCTACATTCCAGTTCAATCAAGAGAGATTATCTTCCTCTGGGCCCTGCATTAAAAAAATACAATGATACTTATTCATTAATTATAAGAAAGGGATGACATTTAAATTCTCTTTGGGTCCCAGCCATCACATTGCACCTTTCTAATAGTTTCCCAATAGAAGCAGATCCCTGTTCTGGCTGTCTGACTCTCCTTTCCATTTTCCCCCTGATACTAAATGGTCTTAAAAGCTTAGAAAGCTATAGCCAAGCTAATTTTGTAATACACTGGAACTCTCCTTTTGCATCATCCTAAGGGAGACTTACTCTAATGTGGTTCTTGGAAATAACTTCTCCCCTCATAAAACCCCCCAAAATGTAAACCTTCCAATGAACTCCTTACTTATGGCATTTTAAAGTTTTATTTTAGTAATCATCATAATAAACAACTCCAGTCTTTACAGAGCTTTTCATCCCCAAGGATCCCAGAGTGCTTCAAGCTACTGCATTTTAACTACAGACAGGGATGAATCCACTGCCCTGTGAAAAGGTGGCTGTTCCCAGGGCTCCAGCTGTGCCATGCTGTGAGAGAGAGGCTTCGAGGAACAGCATCTCTGCAGCTCAGCTGGTACAGAAGTCCTGTTTGGATGCTCAAACCTTGCCAAAGCAGGAATGGTACATGTCCTCCACTTGTGCAGCATGAAATGGAACCAGAGTCCAGTAGCTGGTTACCAGGAAACAAGCTATTAATTGAGAGATGTCATAAGTAACAGCTAACAGTATTGACTACCCCGTGAAAGGAGAGAGAAAATGGATACAGCTGCAATGTGGGAAATTACAATTAAATCCTTTTTTTTAAAGTCTCTATAAAGGTGGTTAAATTAGTTGTCCAGAGGGCTTGTGGCATCTTCATCGTGGAGCTGAGTCCTTGAATTCAGCTGGATGAAGCCTTGAGCAACCTGGTCTTGCTGGAACCTGCTTTGTGCAGGGCGCTGGATGAGAGAGGTCCCCTGGCCTCATCCCAAATTCTTCTGCAGCATAGTCTGGCGCAGTAACTTAAAGTATGAGTGGTGTTGGTTTAAATTAACACATCAACTGCTGAGCTGCAGTAGCTGTCACAGCTGTGAGCTACAGGCCCAGCAACCTCCAGCCAGCACCAGAAACTGCAACGCCTCAAGCTGTGCTAGTGAGGGTCTGTGGAAACCCCACTGTTCTGGTAGTTTCACTGAAAATTAAGAAGATTGCTCTTGTCTCATCCCAGCAATGTTGAGGAGAATGGAGAACTGGGCCCTATGCAGCAAGCATTTCCAAATGTGGGTGTTCCCTGCCTCCAGTCCTGTATTTTTGGGATTAAAGGCATTCAGTGCTGTTAACTCTGTCTTGCAGCCACTAACCACTTACGGTCTTCTTTAATCCGGACCCGCTCCACTTCACCAGGTCTAGGGGTGAGAAGCAATGCCCAAACCTGGCTTCACCACGCTGTACTTCAGACCTCACCAATACCCAGTGTAGCCACCACCCTTATCTCATATCCAGCTTTCCCAGGAATCTGGCCCCAAAAGCTCTTTTGGGGCAGACAAACAGCATCACGCCATCCCACTTGGATTAGAGTCTCTCTCAGCTTCCAGAGGTTTCTCCATCATGCTGCAGCCTCACCAGCTGCTGCCTCCTCTAGGAATTTGTGTACGGGATCATACCTTCTTGCTCACACCTTCCTGATGGCAGGTTTGTGGTTAACTGCTGAAAAGTAGCATTTCCTCCCCAAGGAGATGTGCACCCCACACAAGGAATGACAACTAGACCTCAGGTGGAAGACAGCAAGGCAAGGAGACTGCACCAACTGCCTGAGGGGTACTTCAACAGTTAAATTCCAGCTAAACACTTTTCAGCTCACACTGACACCCAGGAGGTTGCAGCATGATGTAAAGACTTGGTAGCTCGACAGCAGCTATAGGCAAAATCATTGCATAAACTGAGTCTTCCGGGGCTGGGTGCCAGGGAGTGTGGAACTCAATATGGAAGATATCGCTATATTTTTTGTTGATATCATTATGTTTTCTCTTCTGTTTCATTGCAGTCTGAAAATACTTTTTAACCCACTGCTCTCACTGTGATCTGCAGTTGCCCAATTGCCTTGTGATTCTCATCCCAAAGAAATCCTCGCTAGGATCCAGGCTGGTATTGGACTTAGTTCAAGGGTTTAGTAATTTTTTTTACAACCTTTAGGTTATCTCTGGGAAGCAAACAACACAACAGTCCCTATGGCTGTGAGCCCTTTTCAGCAAACTGCAGTTCTGAACTATTGAGGCAGCATTTTAATCTCTTCTGTAGGGCAGGTAAACTTGAGGCAAACAGTGTAAGTATCTATAGATCAAACAAAAACCCTGGAACCCATTGACTTTGGACAAAGGTCTGGCAGGTTCCAGCTCTTTTGCACAGCATTTTCTAAACTGCAGTTACCAGCTCTGTTAAATAAACAGAAAAATCTTGTTATAGTACACATCTAGAAAACAAGTAGGACAGAAAACAAAAGTGGAGAATGAATTGAAGAGCAATTCTTTTTAAAGTTTCACACCATGTAGTGTAAATAGGGAACAGGTAATTTTTAACTTGTAAGATCAGTATGTACAAATATCACATAAACATTTAAACTTAAAACATTTCATGGTGATAGGAATATAATAACTGTTATCGTCATAGCAACTAAACACACACTACTGCTTAACAGAAATAGGAGGGGAAAAAAGAAATTTCCCATCAGAAAGTAATGAAAAGAAAGTTAATACAGGACTTCCATAAAATAGGTTTTGGACTTCAGCCAGAAAGCTTTTTGCTTGGACCTGGTTAAGTCTTCCTAAGGGAAGCATTATTTTTTTGATGCAGAGGCTCAAGAGTCTATTTTTAGAGCATATCATAGTTGATGAGTTTAGCACTTTCACATTTGAACCAACAGTTTATTAATATTTTTTTCAGGCCTTCTGTAACACCACATGGTTTATTCACTTAATAATAATTTCGTAAATTTTCATGCCTGTCATTAAACGGGGTTTACCCCAAATAACATCTTGGATTTGGCAAGTGAGACTCAGCTATTACACATTGTGCATTAACTGTGTGACCTCCTTGTTTCTTTTCAACCCTTCTTGTTCAGTGGAGTGTTCAGCACTGTGATCAGAGCCGTCCTTGTGTGGGAGGGGAGGGAGAGTTGTGTGCAGAGGAGCTCAACAGGCTGTAGAACCGGCTAATGGGAACATCATGAAGTGCTACAAAGGTGAATGCAAAGCCCATCAGATAGGAAGAATAACCCCATGCACCAGTACGTGATGGTCATTGAGCAGCTGGGCAAAATCTCTACAGAAAAAGTCCTGATGGAGATAGCCATGAGCTGGCAGTGAGCTCTGGCAGCAAGGAAGGCCAACAGCTGCCTTAGCAGGGACATTGCCCACAAGAGGGATGGTCCTTTCCCTCTGGCAAGGCACACCTTCAGTGCTGAGACCAGTCCTGGGCTCCTCAAGATGTGAACATACCCAGCAGAGGCCACCAGGATGACCAGGGGCTGGAGCACAGAGTATGGAGAGAGGCTGAGCCACACAGGCCTGCCAGCCAGGAGAGAGGAGGGATTCATGGGGACAGTCTGGAGAAGGGAAGGGAAAGTTTCAGGGGGATCCTGCTGCAATCTGCAATGAGAAGTTGTGGAGAAGATAGAGCCAAACTCTTCCTTTGGTTGAGAAATGCAACAAGAGGCACCAGATATAAGCTGTAATGTAGGACACACACACACACCAGATTTTAGGACAAAATCATCACCCTGAAGGTGGTCAGACACAGGGTCCAGGAATTTGTGTTGTCATCCCTAGAGACAAGCAAAACATGACTGGAGAAGGCAGGAGAAACCTGATCTAAATTTGTCCCTGCTCTGAGCAGAAGGTTAGATGACCCCAGGGATGCCTTCCACTCTGAATTATTCTGATTCTCTGATTCACACCTCTTCACCAAGCTATGGTTTTTTACAACGTACCCACGTCACTTGAAGCATCACATCTAAGTCACTGAATCACATCTGTGTAACCTACTCTATCCTGACCTATCATTGGATCCTGAAAGTGCCTCATAGCAAAGAAATGAGTGTGGACTTTCGGTTTTTGCTAACTAAGTTAGTTTTTGCTAACTAGCACTGAGTATTACATTTGTTAAGCCCTCGAGACAAGATGAATCTGCCTTTGCACAGGAGAGCACACCAGCACAGCTGCTTTTACAGCAACGGGAAGGTGCTGGGCTCTTTGGGGAGATGCAAACCCAGATGAACACTTTAATCCATCACAAATGGGATGGGTATCTTCCTGGGGGTTTGAATGTCACCCCTTGTGTGGAGTCAAATCCACTGCTCTGCAGTCAGGGCAGACAAAACCCCGCCAGGTACAACTGAACACCTCACTCTCAGTACTGAAGAGTTAAAAAGTAAATGCTACACACTCCCAGTGCAGAGGGAAGGGCTCTGGGGAGGGCAGGACACAGGTCACTGATGACAGAGTCAGGAAACCTTTGGGAAAGCTGAGCAGCTCTGGAGTTCCCCGCAGTAATGCAGCCCACAGCAGCCCCACAAAGAAAACACTGTCAGGGGCTTTTCCACCAGCCAGCTGAAGCCAATTGAACAGAAACCAGCATTAGACAAATTCACTAGAGACAGTTTGGCTTTTTCTTATTTGATTTTCCATGGCTGGGGAGTTAATTTATTTTTCTATTTTTAAAGACTTTTTCCCCTCTGCAAGTAAACCTCCACAAAGCACAGAGTGATAGCAATAGCAATAAATGAGCACAAGAGCTCACCAAAGGTTTGTGGTGGATTCTCTTTCACTGTCAAATTTTAAACTGAGATTGGAGAACTTAGAACTGATGCTGTGCTTTAAAGAGGGATTAATTCTGGGAAGTCCAGTGTCTGATTATACCAGGTCATTGGACCAGATAGCAAAGATTTCTTCTGGTTCACAAGGAAAGGTTATCTTGTTGACAGAGAGATGAAACATGGGAAGAGGGGGTGCAGGGGCACCAAGCACTGAGGCAGAAACAGCCACACATCCCATTGAGAAAACAGAATCCTCAGGGGGAGGGATGAAAGATTTGAGAAACAAGATGCAGCCATGTGCATTTACAGCCCAGAAAGCCAATCATGTGCTGGGCTGCATCAAAAGCAGCGTGGCCAGCAGAGCAAGGGAGGTGGTTTTGCCCCACTGCTTCACTCTCATGAGCCCCCACCTGCAGTGCTGTGTCCAGCTCCAGGGTCCTCTCCACAGGAAAGACACGGACCTGTTGGAGTGGGTCCACAGGAGGCCACAGAGATGTTCCGAGGGCTGGAGTGCCTCTTCTGTGGAGACAGACTAGAGTGCTGGGGGTGTTCAGCCTGGAAAAGAGAGGCCTCCAAGGGGAACTTGGAGCACCTTCCAGTATCCAAATGAAGCTTTTAAGAATGATTGGAACAGACTTTTCAGCAGGGCCTGCAGTGATGGGAGAAGGTGATGATTGTTTTTGACTAAAAGAGAGTAGATTTCAATTAGACATAGAGTAGGTTTTTAGCACTCAGTGCTATGGTCTCGTTGAGAAGGTGATGATTGGTTAAAGGTTGGGCTTGATGATCTTGTAAATCTTTTCCTACATAAATGACTCTGATTCTGTGATACCAGGAGCGCGGTGAGGCCCTGGAACAGGTTATCCAGGATGCCCCGTCCCTGGAAGCATTCAAGACCAGGCTGGACGGGGCAACCTGATGTAGTGACAGTGATCCTGCCAGTGGTGGGAGGGGCATGGAACGAGGTGATCTTCAAGGTCCCTTCCAACCAAACCATCCCGAGAGTGCGTGAGGCAGAGCCCGTGTCGGACAAGAGGCTGGGGATGAAGGTGACGTGGGATTTGGGTGGGATCCGGGTGGGATTCGAGGGAAGGATCAGACGGGATCAGACGGGAGGCATCCGGGCGGGATGTGGGGAATCAGACGGGATCTGGGTGCAATCAGACGTGATCCGCGTGGGATGCGGACGGGATCAGGCGGGCTCCGGGCGGGATGCGGGTGGGATCTGAGGGGATCAGACAGGCGGGATGCAGGCGAGATCCGGGCTGGATCAGACGGGCCAGATCAGACAGGATCAGGGCAGGGATCCGGGCACGGATGCAAACGGGCTCAGGGCAGGGATCCGGGCAGGATCAGGGCAGGGATGCAGACGGGCTCAGGGCAGGGATCCGGGCGGGATCAGGGCAGGGATCCGGGCAAGGATGCAGACGGGCTCAGGACAGGGATCCGGGCAGGTATCCGGGCAGGGATGCAGACGGGCTCAGGACAGGGATCCGGGCGGG